>JBBPTW010000401.1:0-14842 GCA_038094575.1 Phylloporus cf. nigrescens
GATTTGCCTCATTGAGGTACCTCCTTCTCCGACCACCGTCCTGACTCGACACCAGATCGCGAGTGCATTCTTTGCACGTTTCCCTGAGATGAAGAAACATCGTAAAGCTGTCGAGAATGCACTGAGGCTGCGTCATTCGGACACATTCAGAGGCTTCGTCCACGCGGAGGCCAGGCTCATGGGTCTATTGAATTACTATCTACATGAAGCATCGTGCGGGAAAGATGAAGCTGTATCAAAGAAAAAGTTTCGCGGCCCGCGAGAGATCCTCCAAACGGTATGTCACATTTTAATTCCTTTTCGACACCAGATGTAGCACACCCAATAGGCAACGGATGCGGGGCATGCGGTGATTGCTGCCAGCGGAAAGTGTTGCTTGTGTTGCGCTTGGCTTGGCGGGCGTTTGGAAACCTGGTTTAGTCCTCCCGGGACACATGGAGTCATGTATCCTTGGGACCCCCCGACGGTGGGTGTCAGCGTATCTATTGTAGAGGAGCTGGAGGAGGAGCTGTGGACGAGGTTGCATCGACTTGTGCTTGAGACTATGGAGTCACCCCACTCTGCGGTAACCCGTTGAGCGGGAGGTACACGAACAAGACCTTGGATATGTTACTGAAGGAGATGGCACTCTTCACTTTTACGCCCCGGCTAGATAGCGCCCACCGAGTTTCAATGTCTGTCACGTTACTTAGTGGACCACCTTGCCAATGGCTGAGGAACGTGCGTACCCAGTTGTTGATCTCATGTTCACTTGTTGCTTTTCCGCTGACCTGAGGTGAGTGGTGTGCTTTCTCGTTTGTAATGATGGCAATACGAACTTTACGGTACTTCTTTACTCTGTTACATGGGACGACTGTGCTACTATTGGGGAGGTAGCACTTTGACTGCGGAGGTAGTAAGTTCGGTATATGTTACACAGTGGTCATGGTTATGTTCGGGCTGGTTCATAACACAATTCTTCCTCAATACTTGAATTCCATCAGGAACAATGTCATTGAAAATCCAGCATTACACAGTAGTAGTATCTTTGTACACTGATTACACCTGCTTATCCAACATTGGCTAAAACGAGGGTGGGTCCTGAACCCTCCCAAGCATGATCTGTGACAGGTGAGAAATTGCTACATCATGAGATAAACTAAAAATGGCATCAGGGATAGGTGTGGGCTTGGCTGAAATCGTCCACCTCTTGCCTGAGTCCACAGCTAGTTCGATACTAATAGAAATTAGTTATCAGAACTGGAACCAAGAAATAAGGACTGCTTCCCTCTCAGATCAATCACCCCCTATGGCAGAATACTATCCTGTCATGGTGGATGTGCCAGTTTCCGAGATGCTTCAAACCCCACTCCAGGCCATATGGTGAGTCTGGCATTCAGCATAGGAAGGGTAGACAGCTTGCTCAGGTATTGTATGTCTGTTCCATCGAGTTTCCAAGCTGCAAACACAGATAAAATGCATGTCATGGTTTCGATGGACTGCAATATAATTTCAGTTACTTATCAGATCTTACTCCTGCATGGCCTGATGATCTCTGGAACTGAGTAAGTTATCAGTGGGGTTTGATCATGAGCACATACATTATCACTGCCCACAACCACACAATCGACAAAGCTCTACAAAGAACAGTAACATTGACCTAGGATATGACATGTGTTGTCGCTCATGCATAGGCTGAAACCACATCAATAACCTGCATACTTATCTGATAGGTTTTGGATCAATGTCCAGGAGCTTGCACAGCAGAGTGGCAATTGCTAGCATTATAAGTTTGAACATGAGCACACACCATGATACATATACCTTATAATATTCCTGTTGTTGCCCCTTACTCACCCTCAGTCAAGCGTCCATCTTTTCGAAATACCTTGGGGTCAAGTCTGTTCTTGATGCCATTGATGCCCTTCTCAGGCTGTGTGTTGTTACATGTGGTGAGGGCTCAGAGAGTTTGTGTTAGTTGAAGGTATGTGAAGGGAAACGTAGTGGTGGTGATACTGAAGATTCCTTTTGGGAGGGTAAGTCACGTCTTGGGGGTGATGCCATGTCTTATAACTGAATTGCTCATTACTATTATGAAGATCTTATGGTCGTTTTCCATTCCCCTTAGTGACAAGCTTTCTTAAACTTTAGGTCAATGGTGCAATGGTGGCCAAGAGAAACCTTGGATAAATGCATCCAAAATTCTTTGATATGTACCTGGGATGTGAACAGATAATATATATTGCATATAGTCTGCCAAATCTTGAGGCCCAAACCTACATGTTTGGTTACCCCCCTAGTTGGCCTGGAGGCCTACCAACTGCTTCCAGAAATGGATGATTTGATTCTACGATCTGCTCCCTGAGTAGCTCCTGGTGATCCATATACTGCCATGGATCCCGTTTATGGGCCCCATCGACATTAGGTACCATCTACCATTTGCATAGCGCCATCAATACAATAGCTTCCACCAGTCTCAATTATTTTTGTCATGTATCTGTTTTTTCTCATTGCATCTATGGTGGATGCCTAAGCCAAGCCCAAGTGGGCATGGTTCATGAACAATCAAAACTACTCTCTTGTATTTTAAATTGGTCACCAGCACTCACAGCTCTTTGTGCCAGTATGTACTGACATGCTTGGGTCCTGCATCACAGTGCCTCACAAGTGGCAGGTTCCATCAAGAATGACGTGCATCACATCCCAGTCAGCAGTGTTTGATTGAGCTGATTGAGGTCACCGCACTCTTCAAAGTCACTACATCATTCCCACACCAGGAGGTGTGGGTATGAGATATCATGATCTGTGGCATTCAACTTTGGATTTACCAGTGTCAAACGATGTGATATACATGGCTCGGGAGAAACATCTTAAACACAGTGAATAAGGAGACGGGGATCAGTGAAAAGTGGCTGGAAAATTACACAAGGCTTGCATGGCAATAGATGATGTTGGTGTGTTCAGACCGTGGGGAGTCAGAAGGATCTGGCCCCCCCATACTGGGTTGCAGTCTTCCTGCATCCAAAAGAGAACAAAGGATATTGGAAAAGAAAGGTACACTATGATGAAAAGGAGATGAGAATGGATGGACCACCGAGGATCATAATTGCCATGAGGAAGACTTGAGAATGATGCGGGAGTATCATAATCATGATTCAAGATTCAAGAAGCTTGGAGCTGCAGCCATTGCCATTGTGATGGAGTTAGTGTTTTGAGTTTTAAGATTGCATAACAAGTTGTATTCTTGGGCCATTGTGTTATAAAAGTACTGCCTACCATTTTGAGTTCCTCCAAATCCCTATCTACCTTCCCCACATGTTGTCAACCAAGTCAGATGCTATATTGTCCATAGTGGCAGCTATTCAGCTGAATGATTATATCACTCGTAAGGATGCCTTTATTTGCTCTGAGAGACAGATCCTACAGCTTATTTGAAGTTGTCATGCTTGTTGCTGTTGGATATGATTATAGTGAGTATAGGTATACTACTCCAATATAATCCACTAAATTCTACATTTTCAGTCCTCACTTTTTCCAATAAGGTTCAATTCACACCATTAGTACATATAACTTGCTTCCACTAAATATCCCACCAGATCAAATATATATGGGCATGTAGACACCTTCAAGGTAGTTCAATGTGCTACAGATCAGACTTTGGTAGTGTAAATCCTGGACATGGGTGTCAACATTGTTCATTCTTGTGTGTCACATCCCATTGATAAAGCTGTCAAAAAAGGCTGAGGATTATTCAACCAATAGGTTCGTTATGGCAGCCTTTGCAATCTTATGTAAGCTAGTGGTTCCTAGATGATACACAGACACTGACGCCAGAGGGTTTATCAGAACATATTCACTCTGTATGTCTAACATTTTGATTTGAGTTTGAGTAAGTTGTAATCTTGGATAAAGTGGGAAGTACTTTCATACCTGGCACTGAGAAGGTACATCTTCTCTGAAACCAATGACTCCAGGCATTCTAAAGTATCTATTCACAGTTGTGTGTATTCATTTCACTTCTTTGGATTTCTTACTATATAACTCCATATCCATTAAACAGACAGTGTCAGTAAATGATCCATTCGAGCTCCTCTGGTCTGTTTCATTCATTCAGACCATTCTCAAGATGAAATCATAAGTATCATTGGTGGATGGTCACTTTTCCTCTTCCTTGGTGCTGCTGATTGTGAGTACTATTACTCCAGCTGAGCTTCAGAAGAAGTTGATTATGATGATTACACCTGCAGATATGATGATCCTTTGTGTGTGGGCAATGTATAATCAATCAAGGCCAATCCTCTGTATCCTCCTTGGATTGCTTTCCCTAGGGATGATTTCCCTCATTGTCTATTATTCCTTTGCCAGCAATCTGAGGAATATGATGGGTATGTAGTTGCATGAATGAATGATCTACTGCATTAATCTAACCATCAGCTATTATAGAAACTAACATTCAGATGGGCTACTGGTCAGTTTGTGATGTGGAGCTGCATTCCAAGCTCAAGGCCATGGTGCTCCTGAGCACTATTTTACAAATAATACATGGGGCTGCCTTGAACCATCCCTGAACGTCCCAGGACGTACCTTGAATCTTTGAACCTTTGAACCCTTGACCGACCTGAAGGTCCTCTTCGTGTGTCTTCGTCCTACACTTGAGTGGATGCTCTTCTCTGAACCCTTGACCCTCCGAAAGAGCTCTTACAAAGGCTATGCTCATCCTTACCCAGGCCAAGCGTAACAAAAGCTCTAGCTTGCACCCTTGAAAGGCTACCTTCGAGTAAGCCACCATATCCCAACCACAGAAACCCCAAGACCCTCGCTGGACTGCTCCTAGAGAGCAAGACCAGAACTCCTCTGACCAAGAATCTGAAGAACGCTTCGGACTCTTCAAAAACCCACCATCGCCCACTGACTTACAACTCCCCTCGGCCGCTGAACTAGCCAGCGCCACTGCCCTCGCCCAAGAACTCACCCATGCCTTGAACATCCCCAGGGCCCCTACCCCACCATCGCCAACCCCAGTCGTCCAGACCAACCCCTTCCCGGCCTTCAAACGACCTGACTCTCCTGTTCCCCCCACCCTTCGAACCCCCTCTCGCACCATGACTTCCAAAGCCACTGAACTCCGCATCGCCTCCCCAGAACCTTTCGATGGCAAGGCCTCCAAGGCCATCCCCTGGATCACATCGATCATCTTCTACCTCACGGTGAACAAAGACGCCTACAACACCGATGAGAAGAAGATCATCTTCACCCTCTCGTACATGACCAAAGGCTCAGCAGCAACCTGGGCCAACACCTTCCGCCTGAACGCCCTTTCAGGCTCCACCATTGACCTAGGAACCTTCGATTCCTTTGTAACTAAATTCCGAGAAACCTTCGAAAGCGGTGACACCATCGCCGCAGCCCTCGCCTGGCTCTCCTCCACCAGGATGCGCTACAACAAGCTCAAGAGGGAATACGAACCCTCCATCACCAAATACAATGCCCTCTTTAAGGACCACGCCAGCCAGGCAAAGACTACCGACCAGAACGTCCTGATTGGCTTCTACTCAGCCGGGATACCCACCGAGCTGATGACCAGGATCTTGACGCTTGACACCGTCCCCTCCACTCTTGATGACTGGTGCTCAAAAGCGGTCACCTTCCACAGTAGATTCAAACAAGCGAGGGCCAATGAAGAACGAAACTGAGACCCCAATAGACCAAACTCCTATCGGTCTTACTTGGAACACAAGAAACCCGAAAAGGACCCGAACACTATGGACGTCGACGCTGTCAAAGTAAAGAAACTGACACCAGAAGAAAGGAAGAAGTGCATCGAGAAAGGGCTCTGCTTCCGCTGCAGAAAGGGAGGCCATCTCAGCTCCGCCTGCCCGAACTTCCCTTCGAAACCTCATGTTAGTCGCGTCGAGAGACCAAAAGAAGATCTCCCTAAACTTGTAGAGATTGAATCCGATGATGAGGAGACTGTAGCCAGAACCTCCTTCTCGGATTTTTAGACTGGAGGCCTCGAACGACGCGAGCCCCCTCCACTTCCTGTAACGCTGTAACAGTATCTATGTCCACGAAATCTATTAAGATTCCCCTCCAACTCATAGATCCCTCGCACGCTATGAAAACCGTCAACACTCGAGCCCTAGTAGACTCTGGAGCTGACCTCAACTGCATCGACTGGCAGTTCGTCCGAAGGAACCGCCTCCCTACCCAATGCCTTGACTCCCCCATACCAGTACGAAACGTCGACTCCTCGCCTAACAATAACGGAAGCATCCGTTACACCATCACTCTGTACACCAACATCGAAGGAATCGCCCAGAAAACCCTGTTCTACATCATGTCTTGTGGAAACCAAGACGTTATTCTCGGACTCCCCTGGCTCCGACTCTCCAACCCCTCCATCAACTGGGAAAGGCAAACCCTATCCCTTAATGAAAAACTAGACCAGTCCAAAGAACTGTACTCTGAGTTCGTCACAGACTCATCCAGGCATAACAATTCCCCTGGATATTACAAACTTCCCCCCTTCCCCCCAAAAACCATACGAACCACCACCGCCGACGCGCGACTCTACAAATATCTTTCCTACGAGACTGAACAAAAATATCTCAGGAGGGCTATGGACAACCGCTGCATTCACCGAATTATTCGATGTGGCTCTAGGTTCCTCCCCGCCAGATCCCCTGTTATCGCCAAGCTCACCACTGCCACCGAGCTCGCCGCCGCAGCCGAGAAAGCCAGGCCAAAACCAACCCTCCCTTCCGAATACTCCAAATTCACCTCGGTATTCTTGGAAACCGAAACCAAACACCTTCCACCCACTCGCCCCTACAACCATGAGATCAACCTCGAAGACTCCTTCTCTCCCAAAGTCGGAAAGCTCTACCCCCTCTCTCCTGAGGAACGAAAGGCCACTGAGGATTTTCTCGACGAAAATCTCAAGGCAGGAAAGATCCGCCCCTTGAACTCCCCCCAGACATCTCCCTTCTTCTTTGTTAAGAAGAAGGATGGCAAGCTTCGACCTTGCCAAGACTATAGGTATCTCAACGAACACACCACCAGAGACGCCTACCCACTCCCCCTAATCTCTGACCTCATCGACAAGCTCAACGGAGCCAAACTCTTTACCAAGTTTGACGTCTGGTGGGGCTATAACAATGTCCACATAAAAGACGGACACCAATGGAAAGCGGCCTTTGTCACCCACAAAGGCCTCTTCGAACCCCTCGTCATGTTCTTCGGACTGACCAACTCCCCCGCCACCTTCCAACGATTCATGAATGACTCCTTCAGGGACATGATCTCTGAGGGATGGCTCGTCATCTACATGGACGATCTCCTCATCTTCTCCCTGGACGAGGCCACTCACACCGAACGAACCAAGCGCATCCTCGCCCGCCTCCAGGAGCTCGACCTCCACCTAAAACTGGAGAAGTGCACCTTCGCCTCTTCTGAAGTCGAATACCTTGGAATGATTGTCAAACCCGGCCAGCTCGCCATGGACCCAGTCAAACTCGACGGGATTGCCAAATGGCCCGCTCCCACAAAGGTCAAGGACGTTCGCTCCTTCCTTGGCTTCGCCAACTTCTACCGACGATTCATTCCCGACTACTCCACCATCGCCCGCCCCCTCATTGACCTTACCAAGAAGAACCTCGCTTGGAAATGGACCGACTCCTGCCAACAATCCTTCGAAAACCTCAAACGTCTCTTCCTCGAGAAACCGGTCCTCCATCTCCCAGATCTTGCCAGACCCTTTGCCCTCGCAACGGACGCTTCTAAGTTCGCCTCTGGAGCCATCCTCCTACAAACCGACGTCAATGGCGACTGGCATCCCTGCTCCTACCTCTCCCAGTCGTTCTCACCTGTGGAATGAAACTATGACATTTACGACAGAGAACTCCTGGCCATACTCCGTGCCTTGAAGGCCTGGAGACACTACCTCCATGGCTCCTCCTTCCCCGTCCAGGTCTTTACCAACCACAAGAACCTGACCTACTTTCGCAAGGCCCAACACCTAAACCGCCGCCAAGCCAGATGGCTTCTTGACCTTGCCAACTTCGACCTCAAGATGGTCCACATCCCTGGAAAACTCCTCTCTGGCCCTGACGCCCTCTCTCACCGCCCTGATTTTCTTCCTGAAAACGAAACCGACAACAAGGGAACTGTCCTGCTCCCCCCCTCCCTCTTTGTGCGAATAATCAACGCCACACTCTCCAACCGTATCGCCTCCTCCTCGAAAGAAGACCCCCTCGTCCTACGTACCCTCCAAGGCCTCAATGAAGAAATGCCCCCCTCCCTTCGTGCCCGCCTTAGTGACTGGCAACATGCTGAAGGCATTCTCACTTACAAAGGCCGTGCATACATTCCCCCTGATGAATCCCTCCGTCGCTCCATCCTCCAGCGATGCCATGACCACGAGACCGCTGGCCACCCCGGCTTTCTCAAAACCCGTCAACTTGTCTCCGCCGAATTCTGGTGGCCCGGACTTCCCCAATACGTCTGAAAGTACGTTGAAGGCTGCGCTACCTGTCAACAAAACAAAGTAAACACACACCCCACCGTTCCCCCCCTCACGCCCATTGCCTCCTCCTGCACCCGCCCCTTCCAACAAATCTCCTGCGACCTTATCACCGACCTCCCCACCTCCTCTGGCTTCGATTCTCTATTAGTCGTGGTGGACCATGGACTTACTAAGGGGGTAATTCTTTGCCCCACCAAGAAAACTATAACCGCCGAAGGGGTAGCCTCCCTCTTCTTCCACAAAGTTTACCTCCACTTCGGCCTTTACAACAAAATCATCTCAGATCGTGGCCCACAATTCGCCTCCACATTCGCTAAAGAACTCAGACGCCTCCTGAACTACGATCTCTCCCTTTCCACTGCCTACCACCCTCAAACCGATGGAGAAACGGAACATGTCAATCAGGAAGTCGAAACTTACCTTCACATCTTTTGCGGAAATAACCCCGGATCTTGGGCTGATAAGATCTCCCATGCCGAATTCACCCACAACCACCGACCTCACTCCGTCACCAACAAATCCCTGTTCTACCTCATGATGGGCTACGAACCCCGAGCCCTTCCCTCCATCCTCGCTGACACTCACCTCCCCACGGTAGAGACCCGCCTCCGAGAATTGTCTGCAGCCCGAAATGAAGCCTTGGCTGCCCATGAACTCGCCCGCCAAGTAATGTCCTCGCGAAACAAACGAGGCTTCTCCCCCTTCTCCAAAGGAGATAAAGTGTGGCTTGAAGCCCGCAATCTCCACTGCTCCGTCGCAAACCCAAAATTCACACCAAAACGAGAAGGACCCTTCCTTATCACCAAAGTTCTATCCCCAATCACCTACCAACTACGCCTCCCCAAAACCTGGAAGATCCATTCTGTGTTCCACACCTCCCTGTTATCCCCCTATCGCGAAAACGACGTACACGGCCCGAACTTCCCTTCGCCACCCCCTGACCTCGTTGACGGAGAAGAAGAATACGAAATCGAAAAAATCTTACGCCACCGCGGAACCCCTTCCTCCCGCATGTTCCTGATCCGATGAAAAGGATGTTCTGCCGAAGAAGACTCCTGGATCCCAGAATGGAACCTGAAACATGCCAGCTCCGCTTTAAAAAACTATAAAAACCTTCACCCTTCCATCTTTTCCCCCTTGCAGCCTTCTAACCAATGCCGCACCAAACACTCCAAAGTTTAAACATGTCTCTCTTCTCTCGTCTCTCCTCTATTTCCATCTCTTCTCCTTCCTCCCTGTCTACTTCTACTCTCCCTTCTGAAAACACTACCTTAGTCGCTTCGCCGTCCCCTGTCGCATCTACCCCCTCTGAACGGTCCATCGTCTCTGTCGACATCCCCATCTATGGGGAACATCTTCGCCAGGACCCCTTCCCAACTCAGGAATATGTCACCCGCCTCCACGACAACCTTGTTGACGCTTCCCTCGCCATTCTCATCCGCTCCCACCTAAGCATGGGTTCCCCCCTCTACGCCTCCTACCTCGCCTACCTGCAGAACGAACGCCTCCTCTTGCTCGCCCAAGAGTTGAGGCAGAGGACCGCCACCTCCCCCGCATCTTACCGCATGGAGTCGATTTATAACATCACCAAGGGACACCTCCATCTCGTCCTGTTCCAACTTGGAATGGGAGAATTCCTAGACGACCTACAGCGCTATCAACAAGAAATGGACGACGCCCTCGTCCTCCACGTGCCCCCTCCTTGTGTTCCCACTCCCGAAGCCTCCTCCGCACCCCCCTCTGCTGCCAAAGACGCTGCCTGGCAGCGAACTGAAGCATACTGGACCGGACAAGGGGGATCCTACCCCATCAACCCCTCCCATCGCTGATACTCCGAAGCGTGCTTCCATTGCCGCCGTCTAGGCCATCGCAGGGTTGATTGTACCTACTACATGTGCCCCTCTTGCCTCAGGACCGCCCCTGGACACCCCCAAAATCGCTGCCCCCTCCATCGTCCTCCCCCTCCCCCTTCTCCCTCTACCTCGTCCTCCTCCCATCGCTCTTCTCGTTCTGCCCGTATCTCTACTGGCGGCCAACGACCTCCTCGTCACTCCACCCGCCGAAGCGCTTCTCCTCATCGCGCCCCATCCCCCTGCGAGGAACCTTTTGATGAGATCGCTGAAGCCAACATGACAGGCTCCCTGGGTCCTTCCTATTCCCAGTTTTAAATGGTCTTTGTCGTAGACTCAACGTACTCAGGGGGTAATGTTACGACTTACTCTTTTCTTTTCACGCTTACTATTGCCTCATATTCGATTGGACACCATTTCTTTTCATCGATGACTCATCAACCTTCCACGACGTTCTATTACATTCCATTTGCTTCGTCATCGATTACCTGCCCTCATCTCTTTATGCTTACCAATAATCGTTCCTTGGCATTCTATGACCTTCCATAGCCCAGGTATATAAACCTTCGCTTCATACCCTGTATCTCTAAGCTAGAGCTCCTTTGTATCTTCACTCTTGGAATACATCGTATCCTTGAACCATCCCTGAACGTCCCAGGACGTACCTTGAATCTTTGAACCTTTGAACCCTTGACCGACCTGAAGGTCCTCTTCGTGTGTCTTCGTCCTACACTTGAGTGGACGCTCTTCTCTGAACCCTTGACCCTCCGAAAGAGCTCTTACAAAGGCTATGCTCGTCCTTACCCAGGCCAAGCGTAACACCCTGCCCTCTCTGTCAACAAGGTCTAGAATGCGGTAACTACTGTTACCATACCAACAGCACAGTTTTAAGGCAAGGAAGCCAAAGACTTGCTGACCACTGAGACCATCTGTTCATATATTCTTCATGGACCTTGCTGCAACTACCCGCTCTCTCCCCTCTGTATACATCTCGATCTCCCACTCCCGCTCCCGCCTATAATGCCGTCTCTCCCCAACAATCCCTATGCCGCCGAACCTTCCTATGACGGCCTCCGGTATCAGAATCACGATGGTCCTCCAACCGTCATTCTTCTTCCGCAGGAACCGGGTCCGAGCAACGCTCCCCAGTTCCACACCGCCACTTTCTACGACCCCTATCTCCCACAGGACCAAGAAATGAAGGACAAGCATGTCCTCCTAGACGACGAAACCGACGAGACGTTCTCTCGTCACCCGAACGGGTGCTCATGGATTCCATCACTCTTAGAAATGGGAGCGAAAGGTCCAACTCCGATTCACACCATGAGTCGGATGATGAAAGATGAGCTGATAAGCTCACGAAGGATGGCTAGACCAGTTCAGCTGAACCTAGTCGAGACTCAGGCAAGTAATCGCCAACAGGTAGATACATTCGCCTTTAAAGGCAAAACGCTTCACTCTACCTACGAAGCTGCTGGTTGGCCCTTCCAAGAGCCAATCGGATCTCCCTGTCACGCCATCCTCACCCACAATCAAGGTTTCGAAGTTTTTTCTTCTCATTTCTTCGATTTCGAAAATTCACCAGCGCATCTGGAGATAGTAAAATCGATGGTCATAGACACGAAGAAGAATTGCTGGATCTCTTTACGGGACGATCCTCGTGCTTGGCTTCCCGGCCACATTCCCACGAAGCAATCTTTCGATTACTTTGCACACCACCACGCTCGCCGACGTTTTTACAAATCCATTTCTAGAGAAAAACGGTGAGGTATTCGTCTGCTACAGTGGCTAATCAAAAACCACACAGATGACCTCTCCACTCACACCATACGAGAAGTCCTTGCAGGACGAGATGGGCGAAGAATGCGTCGATTTGCTGCAGTGGAAGGTGAACAACGTAGGCAGCTTCTCTGAAGCCTTAAAAATACTTAGTGCGGCAGTTCCTCCTTCTTTTCCATTACCTCATGATTGTAGATATTCCTTAAACCGCGATGTTGATGACGGTGGGTACAATTCCTTTTTATCTATTAACTGTCATGTTCCTCGAAAACTTATATGTTTTCCATATATATCTCACAATTCTCCTGATGTACCAGTATCGATTGGATTCTTATGGGATACAACCGTTCCCAACCCTCACTATTTTGAGGCGATAGAATATGATCCTCATGATCATGCCAATCGACCGATGCCTTCATGGTATCGTGAATCTGTTACTATCAAACCCTTAAAAGGGATGGAGAAAAAGGAACATAGCCGATTGAAGTGGGAAACCCTTCAAACTTCTCTTTTTGGGAAGAAACGGCAGCGACAGATGGAATGGTACAGGAAACAATCATGGTATGGAAAGAAATACACACCCCCACTAACGCCTACTAAGATAGCTTTACCGCTATCCTCTGGGATTCCAACACCACAGATGCCAGGAGCTTTTTCTCCTGCGCCTCTAACTTCTGGGATTCACACTTTGGTTCTTATACTGGTTAATCTGGTGTTTACACCAGTGGCTCATCTTATACCGTTGCCTCCATCTCCTAAGACGAGTTCTTTTTCCTTATTTGATTATATCATTAACGAAAGTCTTGCTGATGAAGTCTTTGGAACAGATACATCATGTCTCTTCCTACAGACTCGAACCTGAAGGTCGAATCCTCCGTCTACCAGCGGATTCCTATTCTTACTGGGACCCGCAAATATGCTCTCTGGGCTACAAAGACCAAGGGTCTTCTCTTGTTCTATTTGCTTTGGGACATAGTTTCGGGCGCCATCACATGGGAAAGTCTTCAAATGACTCCTCATCCCAACCCCCATGTTATCGTCGAAAACAATAAACAAAAGAAGTTCAAAGTTATTGATCGACGAGCGTGCGGAATGATCGCCCTAACCCTAGCCGATTCGTTACAAACAAATGTTGATTACGACTGGGACCTCACCATACTCGATGATGATGACAACATCATCTACCCTTCAGTCACCAAACGACTTTGGGACCGACTCTTCCTTTTGTTCGGAACTTCTGGCCTTCCGGGACAATTTCGACTTTTCTCCCGGATCTCCAGAATGAACATCAGAGAGAAATCCACCTCTGATGATCTGAACAATATGAGGACCCATTTTGACCAACTCATTGGCGCTGGTCTTAACCTCCCGGACTCATTCAAAGCCATGTTCATTCTCTCTCGTCTTCCCAACTCCTACTACCCTCTCGCCTCTACTGTGGTGCAAATCACACAACCAATCAACTTTACAGTCAAACTTGTCACACAGAAAATTCTTGCCGAAGTGGATCTCCGTTCCACACGCTCTCTTTCTTCTCGCATCGGCTCTACAGTCGAAATTTCGAGGTCTGCTATGATTAAACGTGGTCCACCTGCCAAACAGCAGTGGTCGCAACAGCGACAAGCAGGACCATCGTCTTCTAGCAACTCTGGTGCTGGCCCATCAAAACTGTACCAGAAGAAACCTCAGGAAGGTCAAAAGAAGAAATCGACCTTCCAGAAAGCGAAGGAACAACGACTCCGGCAGAAAGACAAGAAAGGTAAAGGCCGAGCAACTGAGGTTGTAGGAGATACCTTTGCCAATGCCATTGAAGGACCTTCAACGTCCAACTCTCTTCGATGGGATGGATCTGGCTTTATGCCAATGGACGGAATTGAAGAAGAGGTAGATTTGTCGTCGTTCTACAATGACCACCTTGACATCTCTAACATCGAACCAGAAGACTATGAGATGGACAACGGCATGAATGCGGATATGTCCCTCTGTCCCTTTTGAACACGCTTCCACTAACTCTCCTTCAGGAGCTGAAGCGTTGTCGAAATCAAAGAAGGAAAAGAAGAAGAAAGGAACCACCATATTCCTTGGTGGATTAGCCTCAAGTCATGGACACTTGGACAATATTGATCGTCTAGACTCTCTGGTACCTAAGAAACAGGTGACACCTTTACTGGCTGTACCACACCTGCCAGTGGAAAGACTCCCTGGATATTCTGTAGGCGATGATATTGTCGATTACCGAGATGAATCCAATGACTTTTACGCTTATATGGTGGGGAATGAACTTTCGGGATCAGACTTTCGATCCAAACATTGGATGATTGACAGCAGATGCACTGATCACCTTACCCCTTTTAAAGGAGACTTCGCTCACCTTGGTGACGAAGAGGTGACTGCCACTGTCACTAATGGACAAACCGTTTCCATGTATGGACCCGGTAAAGTTATTGTCCAACCCAAAGCATTAAAAGGAAAAACTCTCGTACTTAAAGGAGTTTGGTACACGCCAAAAGCGCGACACCGGTTACTCTCGGTACCATCCCTTACCAAGGAAGGTTACCGATGCGAGATTACAAAAAATAAATTGCTGATCTTGAACAACAAGGGAGACTTGGTGATACAGGCCACTGCTTTGTCACCAGGTAACAATCTTCACTGGTTTCGGTCAACTCAGATCATACCCAGCGTTGAGGCCAACTCCCTTGAAGGACTA
>JBBPTW010000402.1:0-14837 GCA_038094575.1 Phylloporus cf. nigrescens
CCTAGTCAGATTGACTAGGTCTGACATCTTATGACTAGTTTCCTTAGTGACAGGCTGTACTTCATGAATGACTCTTTGTGACTCTTGCAGGCTATGCAGAGAAGTCATTGGGGCTATGCTTCTTAAATTAGAAACAGTAGCATTGCCACTCACTAGTCTCTGAAAGGGATATAAGTGATATAAAGCAAAAAGCTATGTTTGCCTGAATTGGGCTATAGTGCCTTCCCAGAGGGCTGTGCATAAGTAAGCAAGTCACATGATAGGAGGTCTTGGTCATGTGATGCCTCTGTAGGAGTTGGGTGGCTGTGCATTTACAATGTTCTAGAATATAAGATAAAAGTTACCAAAGACTATTAACCTTGGTAGTTAGAAGGTAGCAGAAAGATGACCCTGTATCTCAAGGAGCTGGAAGGTGGAATCTTTGAAAGATTAATGGTAGTTAGTTCATAGTATAAGCTTTCTTGGGAGTAGAGATAGTAACTGGCTAGGTAGATAGAAGTTGTGAATTGAGAATAGGAAGTGAAAGGGGTAGAATAGGCATGGTTGGTGAAATATCTGGCCTGACTCAGCACGATTTCATTTTCATGCAGGTCAGCAGGCCCTATTCTTATCTCCACTGGACTTCCTCCTTCTGTTTGGCAAAAGAGTCAACAACTACACTGCACTGGCTCAGCATGACATTCCCTTTAATTGCCTAGAAGTCAATCTTTAGCAAGAGAATAGTGTTATGGCCACCAAACTCTTTTCATAGTGCTGGACACACTTAGCCCTTTTCAATGACTCTAGATGAGTTATCCATCATCACCACAACTCCTGTGACTCTGAACAGTCAGCATGACACAGCCACAATCACATGACTTATTTCCAGAAGGATAAATGAGATCTAATGATCAGCATGACTCACGACCCTTATCTATTGATCCCCATCATGCTTCTCTTCTTTAATCTTCCACCGCCATAGGGCTGTTCTGCCACTCTGTGTTATGCTTCTCTTCCATTTGATATGCCACATGGCTATATCCTTATGACTCACCCCTCATCCACTCTTATCTATTAATCTCCATCACAAGGCTATGCATACCAGTGCTGCCACACAGACAGTCTTCTATTTCATATCCCTTATCTTTACTGCCTCCATTATGACTTATAGTGACTCGTCTGATAAACACCACTATTTACTCTTTATGGTATATAACATGTACAAATAGAACCACACATGTACAAACCCCTAGGTAGTATATAAACCCCCAGAGCCCAACTGGAGCCACCAGTCTGATTCTCTTGTTCTTTTTCTTCAACAGAGGGACACTAGACTTAAAACTCTTCCATTCTTCTTTTTATGACCAAGGTAGACTGCTGGTCATTTCTTTGGAACACTCCTTTGCTAAAGTCATTACATTTGCACTACCTTCCTCCCCTTTCTTTCTGGAAGTTGGCTTCTACTGACCTGTCTTTTCTAGAATATATCAATTGGATCAACTTTATCAGTCTGAAGCCTACTCTTGACTGGTTAAAGGCCTTTGATCTCATCCAGGTATGTAACTTTGATTGATGACAACCAGCATCCCTGTCTGAAGTATACATCTCAAGGTTCGTCAGTGTCATATCAGCTCACTGATGCCAAGCATGTCAGGTCTTGTATGGTCAGCACCTATTATTCTATAGCAATTGATGTTATTTTTATGTCACCTGACATTTTAGGTCACAACAATGCACTCTTAAACCCCCCTGTGCATCTCCCATATTACTCTCCCATCTACATATCCCACATTGACAGGACACTAGAACCCCAATGTATCATATTTCTGTTATATCCTGGTTGACACTTTTACTACTGATGTCCTCTGCTTTCAAGTGCCACCCTCACTGTCCTCACACACTCACAAGTAGCAGAGGTCTAATCCAACATTGAGCAATATGTCCCATCTATGTGGCAGCACAAGAAGAGTAAATTATGTGAGCAATGGAGGGCCCCCTGATCAAGTGAATCCAACATGGAGGAGATAAGTTACAGGTACATATTGACAATCCTTATTCAGCCATTATACTGATTTCAGCTGCAGGGTGGAGAATCACTGGATATACCAGTAACTCCAAGGAAGAATTTAACTTACATGGTCAGTGAGGTGAATTCACCCTTGCCTTGGGTGATACAAACCTCTTTTCTGACTTCTTGCAGGGAGCATCAAGCTGGTGTTTGCATGCTGACAATCCAGACATGTGCTATGCTCTCTAGCTTATATCTGAAACACTTATACAATCTATCCCCGATAGTCATGACAGCTCAATCCCTGAGCCACATGTTCCTTGTCCTAAACAGTCTGTGCAATCTAGGTCTGATGGTTCATCCAATCTCATAGCTGAGCAATACCTTCCACCACACAATCAATGACTCCCTTGCAGGTTCTGAGACTTGCTGCCCAACCCACTATTACCCACGGTTGAACCCCAACCTACCTCATCCCATTCTATCTTACCACATGTGTTTCTTTATGTCTTCAATTCCTTTCATACTCAGTTTAACAAGTTTGGCCTCACACATGCTTACCACCATTGCTCTTCATACAATCCCAAGTCATTTCTCTCCATGAAGGAAATATCTCAGACCAACAAGGCCATTTATAACAACTTAGAAGAGGGAGAGCACCATGACCATTTCCTATCATGGCCCTGGTCTAATATATCCTTGTGGCAGATCATGAACTGGAAGGAAAATGGCAGTGCTGATAAGTCAAATGCAGAAGTCGATTGACTGATTCACAAAGTTCTCAAAGCCCCAGACTTCAACATTAACAACTTAGGGAATTTTAATGCATCCAGGGAGAGCAACCGGCTCAATGCTGCTCAGAAGGAAATCCCATCATATGATCCCTTCAGGATTGACAAATGGTGATCGGAATATCAGTGCCTACAAGGGAAAATAAAAAGAAAGGCAATGGAAGGATATTCTCTGTGGATGGACTTCATTACAGACCTATCCTGGATGTTGTGTGCACAGTCTTTGCAGAAGCATCTTCAAAAAGCATTTATCTCATCCCATTCAGGAAGCTCTGGAAGTCACTGATTACTAGTTGCAAGCAGCATATCTATGATAAACTTTATACCTCAGACACTTGAAATGACACCCAAGATGAGATAATAAAACAGAGATGAGACAATGCTGCAAGTTGGAAAGGGTAATTGCTGGACTAATGTTCTGGTTTGATTTGACTCAACTCATGCAGTTTGGTCATACATCTGCATGACCTCTTTATCTTTTCTTCAGCAACCTCTTCAAATATGCATGAGCAAATCAACAGTCTGGATGTTGTTACCCTATTGCATTTATGCCTTCAGTGTGTTGCATGCATTTATTTTTTCAGTTCAGAAGATCTTATTGTAGTAATCAGCTGCCAGAGTCCATTAAGAACTTTTTGTCCACCATTTCAGCCAAAAAAGACAACCATGATCTCCTCTCTCATTGCAAATGTGAACTTGTTCAGGTAATATGGAACATACTACTCAATGATGAATTTGTTGAGTTCTACAAGAATGGTATTGTCATAAAATGTTTTGATGGAGTCCTTAGGAGGGTATATCCTAGGATTTTTACTTACTTCACTGACTACCCCAAAAAGTGAGTTGTCACTCACAGTCCGCTCGATTTGGAACAAAGGCCTCTGCCTCTGCCCTCGCTGTCTCATTCTAAAATCAAAGGCTTCATCAGAGATCTAGCAGCTAGATTTTTGCAAGCTAGAATCTATCTTCTTGAGAAAGTTAATCTCACTTGACAAGCTATCTATGTTCTTGGCTGACCTTTGAGGGGTACAACAGCAGAGACAATGAATCACTTGTTCCCACCCTGGTATGAGTTCTTATGGCTAGTACTATGCTGTTTGCAAGCTCATAAAGACATAGAACACCTTTTGTGAGCAACTATCACCCCTAGGCTTCAATCTATTTCCCCACCTAGTTATGGATTTGCTACATAAGTTCAAACTTGGAGTCCTCAAGAATGTCTTTAAACACATACTCCATGTTGTGCATGCTGTGGATTCTCACAAAATTGAGATCCTCAATGAATGGTGAGCTCAAGGGGACCCTTCTATGTAGCATCTCTTAGGTTTACCCAAATCTCTACCTTTGGTCTTAGTACCATCCATCAATTTCCACCAGATGTTGTGGACATGAGTCAGCATCCAGCATGGTTTTTTGAGAATGTTCTGCAGGTATGCATTTAATTGTGGGTTGGCTGGTGGTGCTCAACATATATACTCCAGTGTGCCATCCCTGTCTTCAAAGGTCTTTTTCCTCCTTTCCATGACTCTGGCATCCAGGTCCTCTTATTCCAACTCTATGAATGGCATGCTTTGGCCAAGCTTTGGATACACACAGACAATTCCTTGGAGCTCCTTCAGCAGTCCTTATGGCACCTTAGTAGTCAGCTGCATCAATTCCAACAACATATGTGTAGTACATTTGCCACCCATGAACTACCCAGTGAAGTAGCATAGCAGCAAAGAAGGGAGATGGCAGTGCTCACTACTGGCTGGTGGAAGAAGGAACCTCAATCAGCCATGCTCCCAAAGATGTTCAACCTCAATATCTATAAGTTCCATGCACTTAGTGAATATGTTGATATAATCCAGATCTTCAGTACCACAGACTCCTACTCCACACAAGTTGTGAGTCCACTGTTGGACTCTTTCTAATCAATATTAACAATTTATTAGGGTGAGCTGGCTCACTGCATTATCAAGAAAATGTATGCTCATTCAAACAAGAAGGATTTTGAGGAGCAATTTACAAGGCAGGAGCATTACCATACCCTCTTGAGATGGCAGGGTTCCAAGGACACATCAATGGTGATGGATATGCAAGCTATTGATGCCTCACCCTTTTTGCATCACTTGATGGCACACCAAGCAAGAAAGAACAATATATTTAGTCTCCTGCTGTTTCTCTCTGAACATGCCAATGACCTAGCTATTGAAGTCTGTCAATCTGCCATACTACTCTTTTATCCCCACTTACATGCTTCCTAGCCAAGTTTCATGAGGTGTCTGAAGGACCACCTACTCTCAAGACTTCACCACCTTGATTTTGATGGTAACAAGCATTTGTTTACACCAGAGCAGTGAAATGAACTGCAGCTTCTAAACCTTAATCATGTGATGGAATCAAAACTTCTGTCATGTTCATTCCCAACCCCTATGCCTTCATCTCCAATACTGCCCTGATCAACTCCGGTATTGTACTTTGTTACTCTCTCATTCCATGCCAGAGTTACTCCAGACCCTTGTTCCTTCATTTGGACCTAACTCCTTTTGTATTGAATAGCCTTCTCCATTCCTTAGCACCACCATTCTAATTACATATGTCCTATTTAGTATTAGCTTCAGTCTATGTATGTCTCCAACTCCATCATGCCACTCCATGTGTCTCCTCCATTATGATTCTATGATCCTTTGTTCTCTTTATATTTCTCTCCATTCCTTATTCTGACCTCCGACCTGATTCCCTAGTATATAAGTTGATACTTTCCTTCTGTAACTCCTCAGTATAAATATTGACTTAGTTACCTCCTCACTCATCTCATCTCTAAGTCTCATCCTCACTCAATCTTCAACCTCCATTCCCTCCTATCTTAACACTCTGATCCTATAAAGGACCAGACTTGAGCAAGGGTGTGACATAAAAGTTCTGCACCAAGTCCTACATCTCGCATCATTTCTGTCCAACTCTCTCCACCTCTGTTCTTACCTTTCCCAATCCATTCAGACTCCTATCAGACTAGTGTTCAGAGGATTCAGACTTGACAACTCCTTCAGATCAACTAAATGAGTTATGACTTTCATAGGGCATATGACTGCCTATGACCTAACAGACATTCATATCTCATGATGCTATCAAGAGAAGAAGGTCCCAACTATCATCTTTTCTGGTATTGCCAGCTCTTGAAGGCTTTCCATATTGAAGTACATTTCTGTCCAGGTGACATTGGTCGCTCAAAAGAGATATTAGAGGTCCTGTGGGTTCGTTGGCTTGGGATGTACCCTAATCATAAGTGGAAATTCAAGCAGTGTTCACTTCTGAAGGTTGGTTTCATCCCTGAACAAGCAGATAGCCCAGCATTCAGTTTCTTGGACCCCTCTCTAGTGGTCCATGGGTGTCACCTCATACCTGTATTTGCTAATGGTCACACTGATCAACTATTGCAGAGGGGCCCATTAGTGACCAGACTACATGGTAAGGCTGATGATTGGGTGAGCTTTTATGTGAATATGTGAGTACTGACTTTTTTTTTCAACATATTTTACTAGTGCATACTAATATATGTAGATTCACCAACAGAGATATGTTTGCACAGTTTGCAGGAATTGGTCTGGGCCATGATGCAGTGCTATCCAAAAGGTATCCCTATGGGTTGGGCATTCACAACACATATACTGAGGATGAAAATGATGATGAGAGTGATGAATCTGGTTCAAAAAGTATATCTTCAGGAGATGCATTGACCAATGGCAAGGATGTGGATGAGAATGAGGACAGAGCTGGCAGCAAGTGTGACAGTGAAGATGGTGATATTTCAGATGACAATTCCAGTTATAGCTTCTAGTGCAGCCCAATTTAATCTATTACCATGACTTAGCAGTATCTAGTGTACCCTTTGATTGGGATTCAATTAAGCAGTTATTCAAATCATGAGTCATTCATTATGATTGTGATAAACTGATAATATCATGTGATCTCACTAGGATACAGATACAATGGTGATGTGAATGTCAGATATTGGCCACAACTCCTAAATATGACAAAAGTGGGCATGACTGTGTAAAGTCAGTGACACTATGTATATCCTATGCTAATGGTATCTTGAATAATTAGCCTGAGATTACTTGACATTGTACTAGCCAAGGCTGGTAATGTCTCACCAGCCCATGCCCAGATCCACTATTATCTTTCACATGGTTCACACACATAGCTGCTCAAAAGTGCTTACTGTGCTATGGTGGCTACCCTAATAAAGCCATCACAGCTATCTTCCTGCCAGTCTTGCCATTTATGACCAAATTGAACCACCACATGTTCCATCATCTATTGAGATGGCTGAGATGGATCATATGGTCATGGCACTATGCTCTATCATACCAGATCAATCCCTCCTAGCATTCTACAACTCTTTATGATCTCCCTGCCCTGTTGCTTGTTTTCAGCTGACCCAGACTTTCTGGGATTGTTTTTCCCCTTGCTGACCTCATTTACCTCTCAGAATCTGATTCCAAGCATGGTGTCTCTGTTTACCATGCAACAACATCCATGCTTGGATCTGTCAAGATTGAGATGGCAGATAACTTGTCCAGGCTGGAGGATCTCCTCCTGATCCATTCTTGGATTGACCCCCTTCTCAACCAGGACTTTTCATATGGTACCTCTCAATTTGAATGTGTCACATGCACCATGTGGTTTGTCATCGTGCTTAAATAGTCATTTGGTGCTCTACTTCTCACTCCACTTGCATGTGTGCAATACAGAAGGGTAGTAGCAGATAGTTTAATCTAGATTCTTATTTGTGAGGTATTATTGAGTGACTTGATGGATGCTGTTCATATGGTGGACATGTTTCTCTCTATGGGAACAGTGCCTAACCATTGTTTAGTACGTTTACTGATGTAATTCATGCTCTGCTTGCATCATTACAACAGAGAAGCTACTGAAGACCACATGCTCTTAATGATGTTGTCATCTTATACCATTAGGCCAAGTATGAACCATTCAAACTGTTTTGTTTCGTCAAGCTTACAGTCATTACCATTCATGAGTGCATCATGTTTTTCTAAACTACCAGCACAAATGCCCTTAGCACCAGCCATGATGATGTCTCTGAAAATGCTTGTTGTTACCACTCCATGTTGCTCACTGAATGCCTCTGCATGGTGAGGAACACCCTTCATCAATCATTGATCATCTCCCAACCAGTCAGTAACCCATCTCATCCAGGTCATCACCTCATCCCCATCCTGGGTTGCTGAATGTGGGAGGATGGTGGGATGAACTTTTCATGCCAGTATGGCATGTTGCTAATCATGTTCAGTGATGTGGTCAGAACCAGGAAAATGGTGGAGAAGGTTGTTTGGCTGTGTTGAATTCACAAGGCTTTGCCTGCCTTTTTGGGATAACAGATCCCTCAGAAAAAGGGATGGCCTATTGCTCAGTCAGAGTGACTTGTCACATTCCAACCTATCCATTCATAAAATCTAATTCAGATTTACATTATTAAAACAACATTTATGTTGAAAGAGCTAGGGATTCTAAATGTATATCCAAGGTGTTGGATTGATGTTCAAGACGACCATCAGAGGCATCTGGTGCCAGTCAATATGTTAATAAGGTCTTGGACTTGTCAAATAAAAGAAACGACCATCTCGGTGATATGCAAAGGTGCCTGGGGGAATGCCAGGTGAAGATTAGGTCGTAATGGACACGGAATATTTAGGTCTCTATATATGATCCAGCTCAATGTCCATCTTGTAGCAGGTGATAACCATACCACAAGGCAAACAAAGTATCAAATCCCTTTTGATGGTAATTAACAATGGGCCATTCCCATCAAAATCCGCATGTATTTGAGGGAAATATCACAATGGAGTGGTAGGTGTATCTACACACATGCAGGCTACATCGCACCAGGATCCAACGTCACCGGCCAAATCTACTGAACGTCGACGATCTCTATGCCATCCATCAACTCAGTCAACTCGGTCTCCTCACAGATACAAACCATGATCAGACTATCCGTCGCCACCCTTTTATACTGCGTGTCAGACAGTGGTGCGAGCAACAGCGCCCCAAATGGTTGCCGCAGACGAGAAACCAGACGCAGCGAGCGTGTGGTATTATCCAAGCCAGCAGCACGGCGAGGGTCGAAGAGGAAGTTGATCCATGGATGGATCAAGATGAAATCCTCCATGTTAGACAGGTCATCCTTAGTTCTGATTTCGATGTCCCCAAGTGCGGTAGTCGTTGCACGATAGACATGAAGGCCAGAATCAACGTCTGATTCCACATGGGCAAGGTTGATAACGGGGAAGACAATGCCGGCGAGGCGCAGCCGACTGGCGGCCATGGACGACGCAGGAAGTTTACGGAGGCGGTTGTGCAACGCCGTGGCGTCAGCCACATTGGGGAGGGATGAGAATAACGCTGTCACCATGCTGTCCATCTCGCCTGCCCCGATGGATTGTGGAACATGCGGCGGAGTGACTTGGCTGTACACCGTGAGGTCACTCGGTAGGGAGCTATTGTAGCCACCTGCCCTCCCAGTCCAAGCAAGAACAGTGGCGTCACCCGAACCTGTCAGAACGTGTTCTAGAAGTCTGCCGACCGCTTGATTTCCTTCACCATATATGACCGGGAGCGCGACGTTGAAGATTCCGAACAACGAATACGCCATATCTTCCTCGCGTGTTGTTCGCCGTCTAGATGCGAGGTACAGCTTCTCGCGTGCCCTATCCAAGCCCGGTTGGAGGGTGATCAACTCCTTCGTCGTGAAGTTCGTCGCCCACTCCATCTCCGAAAGGACATCAGGGGACTCTTTGTGGTTATACAGCTGAAGGCCGAGGTATGGCTTCCAATCCTCAGTATAGAACTGGACGACCCCGGATGCGACATATTCTTGGTACGTCCATCCGCGAGTATTCCAGATGCTCTTCCACAAACAGCCGACTTCTTTCGACTCTGACAAAACGCCAAGAAGGTGGACGATCGTGAGCGACGAACATTGGTACCACCTGAACATCGCCACGATCGACTCTTGCTGGACCGACTTGTCAAGCTGATTGACACAGCACGTGTCGCTCCATGCCCACCTGAACCGAAGATCGACTACGAGCTTGCAGAAGTTCTGCAGCTTTTGGAAAGTCGGAGACAATGGGAGCTTATAAACGGAGGTGTTCTCCACTTCCTGGAATGTCGGCTCCCCGGGCTGCCACTTGTGCGAGAACATTACGTAGCGGTAGAATTCCTTCACCGCCGCTCGAATGCGCCCATTATCGAGTCTCGTGGTCATTGTAGACCGCAGTTCATGGTAAATCGGTGTTTCCTCGAAAATACCTGCTTGTTGCGTCTTGTCGAAAAGGCGACCAGTGTCGGTGTCAATAAGTACTGATGGCAAATCACGTATGGCCTCCTCGACTTCCTTGCGAATCGCAGCAGTCGGGTCGACGTACTGCTGACAAAGCACTATCGAAAGTGGATCAAATTTCTTGCCATGCGAACTGGAGCACAGTGACTGACGACGAATTTCATTAGAACGGGATTGTTCGAGCTTCGATAGCATCATCCTGAATGCTTCAAAGGCCTCCTTGTAATGGCCCATGCGCTTTAGCGCGGTATACTTTTCCTCATAGCCTATATGCGATGATGGATTGAGTACAATGCGCTGATACAGTGGGTCAGTAAGATAATTTAGTGTGGTGGAAAGTACAGTGCATACAGTGTTGCTGCGCTTCAGAAGAATTTCGTTGTGGTTCGGCGGGTCGAGCAATAATCCTTCGGAGTAATATCCGATGGCTTCCTCATGTTTATTTTCATTGCTCGCAATGTCACCAAGTGTCACCAATTTCTTGATCGTCTGCTGGTAGGTATAGATCAGTAAGGCACAGTTAACTTGAGGTGAAGTGCAACCGGCCTCGTTGCTACGCCTGAGGAGAATCTCCTTGGAGTCGCGTGGGCCAAGCGTTAGTCCTTCAGAGTAGTACTTGACAGCCTCGTCATGTTTCTTAGCACTGCTCGCGTTGTCACCGAGCATAACTAGCTTCGCGATACATCGTTCACGAAAGTCTGGGTAAGAGTTGGGGTCAGCCCCGCCAGTAGCCCACAATTCGAACTCACTGAGATCCCACTTTGTTTGCTCGTCGTCAGTATCTCTGTCAGCTTGGAGCTCATTTCCCATCTGTCGGAAATACTCGATTGCCTCCATGAGGCGGTTGTTGCCTTCGAGGACGTTACAGATAGCACGGTAAATGATAAATCTAGGGATCTTGAACTAGACTAACAATCAATATCCACATCCAGGTGTCACGGTTCGTAGAGTAAATACCTCAGCCGTGGCAATAAACGCTTCATGGGCTGATCGACCGGCCAGGATGGCATGTGCCCACTTCGTCAAGACAGCAGTCAGCGTCGGAGGAGTTAGCGGTAGGGCGGCAGCATAAGCTACCGCCGCATCATCCCACTTTTGTGCATTGGACGCCTCATCCCCTATATTTTCCAACGCCTTGATGCATCGTTTCGGAAACTCTGATAGTAGGAATTAAACAATCTATTCCGTCATGGGACGCTGAAACTCACCGGCGAGCCAGCCAGAGAGTAGTTCATCGCCCTTCACTTCCTCGCTGACATTACTTCTCATCTCGAGAACGGAGTTCACAGCATCTTGCACGCGACCTTGAGCATATAGAGATTCACATTGATGCTTTTGTTCGTGTGCGCAAATAATTTGGATGAGACTGTCAGTTCCATGTTTGAGCTGCTGGTTGTCTTGCTCCAGGCGAGTAATCTCCTTGCCTAATAGACGATGCGGTCAGTGAAAGATGAAACAAGATCGTGCTGGACACACCTGTACCAGTGCGTAGGGAGTCAATAATTTTGTCGACTCGTTCCCGCTCTTTATCCGCTGTATGCTGCGACCTTGTAAGCTGTTCGTGGAGTTCCCGGATTTCTGTATCTATAGGACATGGTTGATTGGGATCAGTGCAGGTAGGCACAACAAACATACTTAAACTCATGAGGTCAACTCGTAACGACTTGATGACCCCGTTTAAGGTACTCTGTTCCCCGTCAGCTGCGCGCTGCAATTTGATGACCTCACTGTGGAGTTCCTGATTTGTCTCTTGAAGCTGCACAGTTTCGTTGTCTGGTAGGCTTGGATGTAGTAGGACACGACACCGGGGGCAAAAACGAACGCACTCGAAGATTCTACCCGATCGCTGAGCGAGTCGATAACTTTGCCGAGGCGATCCCGTTCTTCGTTAGCCGTGCGTTGTAATGCGGTAAGCTGGTGACGAAGGTTCTGGTTCTGAACATCTGATAATGATGGTGAATTGAGATGGGTGCAGGGGAGACACCCAACAAACATACTTGAGTCTGTTAGTTCTTCTCGCAATGACCCGATAACCCCGTTTAGACTATTCTTTTCCTCGTCGACTGTCAGTCGTAACTCGGCGAGCCCACTACGAAGTCGTTCGTTTGTCTCTTCAAACTCCATAATTTTCTCGTCTAATGGACTCATATGTCGGTTAAACACGTATAGGGGGGATGTACCCACCCGAGCTCCTTTTGTGTACCTGAAGTGAGTCGATTTCTCTTGTCAGGTTATCCTTTTCCTCATCAGCTACGCGCTGCCACACGGTATGTTGGTTGCGAAGGCCTTCGATGAGAGTTGCTAACATAGAAGACACCAGTGAGGGTGGCACCGGCTAGCATTGCAGTAAACGTACTCGAGTGTGTTTCCTGTGCACAGAGGTCTGCATGTAACGACTTTACGACCTCGTGTTGCCTGTCAGCATGGCGCTGACACTCGGCGAGTTCTTTGCGGAGTTGCTGATTGGCTTCCTCAAGACGGGCGATAGTGTTATCTGGTAGACGTTACTTCCGGCGCCAATTATGATGATACTGGACAAACTCAGTGTCCCCTCCCGTTCACGTAGCAACTGGACGACATTATCGCTTGCCTGACGGGCCTGTCGCAATTCTGCAGATTGGGTTTGCAAGCCTCCAACAGTCTTTGCGCCCTTTGTGCAACGGAGAGCCGCTTATTTTTAATGAGAAGTCTGTTTAATAAACGTACGTCACTCACGTCGATGAAGTGGGAGGGCAGCGTATCTCGGATACTACGAATCGAGATTGACTGCCGTCCAGAGACCACAAGGTCTAAATTGGTTGATATGGCCATACGATAGATGGGATGCGTATATTCGACAACCGAACCGAGCTGTTTTCGTGTCAAGGTGTTCCACACAGAAACGACTGAGTTTGCAGAGACTGCAACGAATGCGTCGTTTTTCGACAGTACGATGCACCGGACGTCCTTATCACTGTGGATTGGCCATTGTGAAAGTGTCTTGCTGGTGGATGTGTCGATGCAATAGACGATTCCATCCTGAGACAAGACAAATAGTCGCTTGCTATCACTTGACCAGACAACACATCCGTTGTCTGGTACTCCGACTGCAACGTCGAACAGGAGGCGACCATCTTCAGAGTCGTAGATGCGAACGGAGTTGCGTTGATACGTCGCGGTTGCGATGCGATGGCCACCCGGTGAGGATTTGGCAGCGAGTACCGCGTGCTCGTGTTCCCACGGACCAAAGAGACGTTTGCCAGACTGGCGCCACCAAACAGAGGCAGTTTGGTCCCTTGATCCGCTTGCGATGGTGTTGCCGTCTGGAGACACGTCGACCGCATACACAATATCGCTGTGTGCTTTCCACTCTTTCACCTTTTTGTTCGTCTCCGAATTCCACACCTGTAAAAGGCCATCCTTCGTCCCACTCACGATCCATCTGCCGTCCAGAGACACGGCGATGCTATAAACCACACTGCCCGTCTTGATAGGCGTCCCCACCTCCCTGCCATCAGGCACGCGCCAACGTCGAATCTCCTTATCTTTACCGCCGCTCAAGAAGTGCTCCCCGCCAGGAAGGAATGCAACTGCATACATGAAGGCTTCAGCATCGATTACAATTGGTTTCGTTCCTCTTCCCTGAGCGACATCAGAGAAGGAGGAGCTATTTCTGCTTGAGTTCAGGCTTCGTCCTCATCAAAATGACCGTCTTACCTTTTCTCTCTTCCACTGTCCTCGTTGGTCCTCACTTTGTTTCGGTGGCTGGAGGATGGTCGATCTTCGTTGCCACTCCGCTCTTGCTTTCTCGTCAGCATCACCCTCTCCATTGCTTCTACGATGCTCACCATTATTCCCCGATATATAACGGTTGGATTGCATACTCGGCTGGGGGTGGAGATAAAGGGGGGTAGGAAGGTGTGTGGTCGTTCATCCCTAGCCCACGTTTACCTCACATGTCATACACGTGTCTTCTCATCAAGTCAAGTCTCTCTCTCAGGATCTCGTGCCCTCAGCGCTTGTTCGACATACCCTCGATCCAGCGTGTTGTCCCATCAAATGATTTGTATTATATACGCCACCTGCAAGTAACCACGCTCGTCTACGATGCCCACACCTATCAGTTCGTGTTCGTCCACTTCGATTGCCATGTTCAACCAGTTGCATATTGTACATCTTAGTGTCCTTCACATCGTTAGCACTCTAGTCGGGACTCATCCCTCAGCGCAGGATTACAATTCGGTGAGAATGATGGGACAGAGAGACTACCACATTCTTGCACTATTTTCCGCTCGTCTAAGCAACCCCGCTTCACCATCCCATCCAGTCCCCGCCAGCCCAGATGACTTACCAACCATGATCGGCCTCATTGCTGTTCCTATTCTATAAGTGTTTCGGTGGTCGTCCATTGGTTGAAGTGGAACGTAATAGTAAGACCCGGGATAGCACTGTAAAGTATTACCGCACGGATTAATATCCCTTTTACTACATCCTGCACCCTCTCATCCCTCGTTGCCTACCACTCGATCTTATCCGTCCTTGCATGGCCTTGCGTTAAATGACATTACACGTCGTGCGTCCGATCATCCAGTAGAGGTTACTATGAGTTATACACGGGCGCGCGACGGCTATCGAGAGACAGCGGGCTCAGTCGTCGTGCGCGAGAGACAACGGACTAATGTTATTTACCTATCGAGAGACAGCGGGCTACGTACAGCGTCAGCTCGAGTAGGTA
>JBBPTW010000403.1:0-14830 GCA_038094575.1 Phylloporus cf. nigrescens
AGTAAGCCACCATATCTCAATCACAGAACCCCCAAGACCCTCACTGGACTGCTTCTAGAGAGCCAGATGAGAACTTCTCTAACCAAGTGTCTGATAATCACTTTGAACTTACTGTGAGCATCTTACGTGCCGACATCTAAATATCAAAAAAAAAAAATATGGATCAAATTTTGTGCAAGCTTCGACAGTACTGAGTGTGATATCATTGTTCTCCTGCGCATTTCTCGTCCATGACAGCCCCTCCCTTTCGATCCACTGACTTGGACGAATTCCTGCCCTCACCGCCTGCAACATTCTTGTTGCCCACATTGGGTATGGGCCCTGTGAACCAGTGCACACCACCATACACGGGGAAATAGTACCAGACGAGCGACAGCATGAGAACACCCACTAAGACAATGACGGTATAGTTCATATTGGAAGTGTTCGTCTGGGGTGTTGTGGGGAAGAAAAAGACGATGTCCATGAACATCATGAAGGATACGGTGATGATGGCGATGGAAAGACTCTGCGGAGATATATTAGTTCCACTCTCTCTCATGCATCTCGGAAGGACTGACAAATATGTCGAGATAAAAGGGACCAGGTTTGAAATCGTTGTCAAAGATGAACCTGACGGCGATCGGGATGGAATATGCAACGTAAAGCCCAGCGATAGAGAGCGCAAATATAGCACTAATAGCTTGAGTGCCAGCAAGAGAGAGAAGGCCAAGGAGAGTGGACAAACCAGATGGTATTTACTGGGGTTCCAGTGAACTTGTTCATGCGGTATAATATGCTCGAGAAAGGTAGGGCACCATCACGTGCGAATGCAAAGGATTGGCAAGAAGCGGCAAGGACCTGAAATATGGTATCAGTGCGAATGACTCGCACAGGTAGTAAGGCTTCACCATGCTGGATCCCATCATATATCTAACCATGAGATGAGCTTATGAATATTGGGAATGTCGAAGCTCATTAAGTCGGGTTGGGAGTGGGGTAGGGAGCGGAATTGACCAAGCTGGATCATAGAGCTCTTTCAACTCTTCACAGTATGAGTTAAACTTACGTATGGCATTCATAAGGGCAGGCTGCCGCTTCAATATTGCCTTATGAGTTTGTTGGTGAAGCTTCATACCTGTGCTGATTCATCGAATGTCTACATCTTAACATCAAATAACATGTACCTAATGCTTGCTGAGCTCTGCCTACTGCTCAATCGAGCTTATCCCACTCAAAAAAGCTCCCAACAGCACACTTCCGTATGTTAATTTTCAAGTTGTGCGCCAACAGGAGTGTCCAGACAAATTCGAGTCTGATACCCTTGAGCTCAGGAAATTTCGTGCTAACATTAAGAGATGTGTACAGAGCATCCACTTTTGTCAAGAGGCGATCGTGGGTGTACTCAAGACTGTCGAGCGCTGCCATGGTATCATCGGAGATCATGCCCTTTTGTATCACTGCTCTTGCTGGACGAATTGCACGGTCAGTCGTGTCGATGTCTGCCTGGAGTGCCAAGATAGTATCCAGCTCCTTTTTAAGATGTGCCAGGGCATCTATTTCAATTGTTAGTAGCCTCTCAACCTAAGCAGATTATGAACACACGGACATGTAATGAAAGCTGTGATTGCTTCTGGGAAGCCCATTGCTTCTCCAGTTCCTTAATACTGACGCCGCAGTCCTGCAATTGGTTCTCTGCAACTTGTCCTTGGCCCTGAAAACCTCGCCGAAGTCGTCGTTTGATCCAGTCTCCGAGGTCGGCGCGCATCTCATAACCAACTGGCCAGCTGACGATCAATCAACCAAATACGACACTGATGCTGCAAATAGCATTGGAATGGGCCGAATTATTGAGGAATGGGTCTTACCGAAGATGAGCACTCAATACCAATCAGTTTGATAAGCCGAGACCATAGCTGCTCGGTTTCTTCTCCATCAGAAAGTTCCAGTCCCATCATCAAGCGGGGGTTGTAGACCAGCTGACAAGCCCATTCATGGCCATAAGTGTGGAGGGTAGTGGTCGCGAAGCGCAGGGGCTGGACTATCTCAGCTAGAAATATGTTATACTGTCAACAAATGAGCCGACCAACTAAAGTAGGAATAAACCACTGGCTTATGAGTGACAATGTCCAATCTAAAACACAGCTGATGTTGTAGAACACAACAATGGTGGCATGTGGAGGTATGAGTGAAAACAAGTGTGCAATTAGTGCGAGCACAAATTTCTGTTGCTCTCCAGGAGTATCCACATTGGTGAAGAAAAGGGGGATGTCATGGCGGCATATTAGTGCCATAAGTCCAGTGTCATCAAAGCTTTTTATCGACGCTTTTTGTTTCTTACCGTTGGCAGCCTCATAAGATGCCTTACAGGAGTCGACAGCTTCATCGGAAATAGGTGGCATATGGGCTTGTGGTGGCTTCTTCCTTTACTTTGCGACGTGCATGCCCATTATGTCGACCTGCTGCTTTGAGAGGAAATATTCAGGATCATAAAATGGTGGACTGTCTCCAGCAGATCGACAATGACAGTAATGGAAGTTTCCATCCATGGCTACATGGATGTCACTATCTTGAAGTCCTTCAGCTGGTCGACCAAAAAGTGTGCCACTGAAACAGGCAGGGCAGCGCTGGACCAAAATGGAAGCACATATACCGGGGACCAGTGGCGTTTGCGAAGTCGCACTAGCAGCGGATGTGGAAGTATAACTATATAGTATTGGCAAGGTTTGCAGGGAGCTTTGTGAAGTAACAAGAATAGGGGACAAGGGACATTGTGGGGTGCTTGGCACAAAGCTTTGAGAAGAGGTCTTCACAGCCTTGACACGATCACGGCAGGTTCGAATAGCAGCTTCGATATGATGTTCCACCTCCACATGTAAGACGTCATACCACTGTACTGCTGAGCCAAGGCCACGCCGGAAAGGGTCATGTACCAATTCTCCCTGGTTGTCTTTTAGTCAAATGTGGTGATGTAGGAATCAAACCGTACTCACATTCTTATCAATGACTCTGAAATCTCGTTGAGAGTAGTGTGTGTGGAGTATGGATGCAAGTGCATTAATCACATCGAATGACCGCTCGAATAGCGTACAATAAAACAAGAGAAGATCAAGGATGTGGCCATCCAAGGCTGAGTGGGTGCTGTTGAGAACAATCCGAAGTGGATGAGAACCTGAGGGACTGTTGAATATTCACAACCAATGACATCAGCTGTCTCAAAATCTATATCCAGTCAGCAGAGTGAACGGAGAAATGAACGCAATGAAGGCTTATGATCAAAGAAAAGACAGTAATTTCCAGATCCTTCATGTGCAGGTAGCTCGTTTACATAGGGAAAGGGGAGTGGGAGGTTTGGACAGAGGTTTTGCTAATGTCCACGAGGTGTAATGTTGGTAAGGTGCAACAAGAGTTGGAATCAACGCCTTTCAAGATGTATATAGCTGTTGTGCAGGGGGGTCCGGATGAATCCGTCACTTGCCAGGGTTTAGTGTCTTCTCATCAGGGATCTCTGAGATGATAGCGGCATTCTTCCCATCAGCGCGTGGTGCGAGCTTGAGTCTTCTTTGTCACTAGGGATATAGTCCGGGTCCATTGGATCAAAACATGCACCGTCATTGTCATCGGCCTCAATTTCATCATCTAGGATTTTCTCATGCAATATATCCCCTTGGTCCTCCAGCATTTTGGATGGCCTGGATTCCAGTTTATGAAGTCTAGCAAGCAACCGACGGCACTTGATATCGAGTAGGGAAACAGGTACAAAGGTTTGGGTCTTGCTTTTGTCCCTGGGATGCCTTGGGCTTTCGAAATGCTGCCCAAGCCCCCTCGTGACCGCTTGAGCACCTTGAGTATCTTGTCTCGAATGCATGAGTGAACGGTGATTGTCACAAGAGAGGATGGAGTGATAGAGGGTACAGACCGGACGCACCATGATAAGAAAAAAGTAGGTTTGAATGGGGACGCCAAGTAGTTATTGAGGATGCTCGGCAGGACTCCGATGAAGGTCCTCCCAGATGTGATGCGAGGGTGCAATGAAGGTGGACTGTTAAGGGACGAAGGTGGGAGGGAGGCTTGATGGAGATCTGATGAAGGTCCAACCAGGCGTGATGCAAGGATATGAGGCAGTAATAATATGGGACGAGGGGAGTGCGTAACTACCAGGGATGCACGATAGAGGTCCAATGGAGGTCCAATCAGGTGCGACAACAGTCATAATAGGGCCTGGGAAAGAATGCCATTTTTGGACCTCTAGGATGTCCATCTCAGAGACCGATTGCTACCTACAAAGAAAACTGGACTCCAAGACCCTCTATTGCCACCGAAATGTGCTGCCTGAGGTGTCCGACCACCTTGGGGTCTTCATTGAGATCTAATATGCTAGGCAAGGTCAACGAGATCACTGCCCAGGTTATATCAAACATGGATTTCAGGCTGCACACAGCTTGAGGGGAGTGTTGAAATAGGTGCTTGAAGCTCGGGCGCAACCCCAAGCATCATTAGAACGTGTCGCAAAACTGACCCATGCTGGCAGGCTTTATTCCAGGTCCATTTATCCCTTTTTAATTGAATATTATTGTTCCCTGATGAGATCCTTTTCCCTGATGCTGCTTCGATGTCTTCTTTTCCATTCTGTGCCACATCAACAGCAAAAAGAACTGAGATCATCGATCAACCCTCTATGATTAGCTCTCTTCACAGGCCTTGGCCACTCTTGAGTGTCTTCTCCTTCACTCACTAGCCCATGAGCACTCCGACTCCGTGTGGCAGAATCCAGTTGACACCATATGTGACCTTGCCAACAACACCATGACTCATGGCAGGCCCTGGCATGCTCTGCAAGCACAAGCATTCAGCATGACACAGATCATCAAGGCAGGCTTTCGTGAATGCGCATTCCAAGTGTTTTCCAGCTGTCCAAACCTTGTCATTGACCTACAAACCAACACTGTTCTCTCCATATTTCAGAAAGGATTGCAAGACACCCAGAGCATCCCCCACTGCCCCAATATCAAAAAATCAATACACTTCATCCTTGACTGCCCCCACTATGCAAGAGAGCGTGCCACTATCGCACAGAACTGTTACGACTTACTCATTTTCTTTTCTTGCTTACCAATGTCTTGCACCTGATTGGACTCTATTTCTTTTCATCAATGACTCATCACCCTTCCACGACATTCTATTACATTCCACTTGCCTCATCATCAATTACCTGCCCTCATCTCTTTATGCTTACCAATACTCGTTTCATGACGTTCTATGACCTTCCATAGCTTAGGTATATAAACCTTCGCCTCATACCCTGTATCTCCAAGCTAGAGCTCCTTTGTATCTCCACTCTTGGAATACATCGTATCCTTGACCACCTCTGAACGTCCTAGGACGCACCTTGAACCCTTGAACCGACCCTAGGGTCCTCTTCGTGCGTCTTCGTCCTACACTTGAGTGGACGCTCTTCTCTGAACCTTGATCCCTTGAAAGAGCTCTTACAAAGGCTACGCTCGTCCCTGCCCGGGCCAAGCATAACAAAAGCTCTAGCTTGTACCCTTGAAAGGCTACCCTCGAGTAAGCCACCATATCCCAACCACAGAAAACCCTAGACCCTCGCTGGACCGCTCCCAGAGAGCAGGACCAGAACTCCTCTGACCAAGAATGCTTCGGAATCTTTGATAACCCACTGTCGCACACTGATCTAAACCTCCCCTCCACTGCTGAACTAGCCAGCACTACTTCCCTTGCCCAAGAACTCACCCACGCTCTGAACATCCCCAGGGCCCCCACCCCACCTTCGCCAACCCCAGTCATCCGGACCAACCCCTTCCTGGCCTTCAGACGACCTGACTCTCCTACCCTCCCCACCCTTCGACCACCCCCTCGTACCATGACTTCCAAAGTCACTGAACTCCGCATCGCCTCCCCAGAACACTTTGATGGCAAGGCCTCCAAGGCTATCCCCTGGATCACGGCTATCATCTTCTATCTCACGGTCAACAAAGAAGTCTACAACACTGATGAGAAGAAGATCATCTTTGTCCTCTCATACATGACCAAAGGCTCAGCGGCAACCTGGGCCAACACCTTTCGTCTAAACGCCCTCTTGAACTCCACCCTCGACCTGGGAACCTTTGACTTCTTCGTAACCAAATTCAAAGAAACCTTCGAAAGCGGCGATACCATCACAGCTGCCCTCGCCTGGCTCTCCTCCACCAGGATGCGCTACAACAAACTCAGGAGGGAATACGAACCCTCCATCACTGAATACAACGCCCTCTTTAAGGACCACGCTAGCCAAGCAAAGACTACCGACCAGAACGTCCTGATCGGTCTCTACTCAGCCGGGATACCCACCAAGCTAATGACCAGGATCCTGACGCTCGACACTGTCCCCTCCACCCTTGATGACTGGTGTTCGAAGGCCGTCACCTTCCACAGCAGGTTTAAACAAGCAAGGGCCAACAAAGAACGAAACCGAGACCCCAATCAACCAAACTCCTACCGGTCGTACTCAGAAAACAAGAAACCCGAAAGGGACCCCAACGCCATGGACATCGACGTCGTCAAAGTAAAGAAGCTGACTCCGGAAGAAAGGAAGCGGTGTATTGAGAAAGGACTCTGTTTCCGCTGCAGGAAAGGAGGCCACCTCAGCTCCGCCTGCCCAAATTTCCCCCCTTCCTTGAAACCTCGTGTCAGTCGCGTTGAAAAACCTAAGGAAGATCTCCCGAAACTGATGGAGATTGAATCTGACGAAGAAGAGACTGTGGCAAGGATCTCTTTCTCGGATTTTTAAAACGGAGGCCTCGAACAACGTGAGCCCCCTCTGCTTCTTGTAAAGCTGTAACTGTATCTACATCCTCGAAATCCATTAAGATTCCCCTTCAGCTTGTAGATCCCTCACACGCTATGAAAACCATTGATACTCGAGCCCTAGTAGATTCTGGGGCTGACCTCAACTGCATCGGTTGGCAGTTCGTCCGAAGGAACTGCCTCCCTACCCAGCGCCTTGACTCCCCCATACCAGTACGAAACGTCGATTCCTCGCCCAACAATAACAGAAGCATCCGTTATACCACCACCTTGTACACCAACATTGAGGGGATTGCCCAGAAAACCCTATTCTACATCATGTCCTGTGGAAACCAAGATGTCATCCTTGGACTCCCCTGGCTCCGACTCTCCAACCCCTCCATCGATTGGGAAAGACAAACCCTATCCCTCAGCGAAAAACTCGACCAGTCTAAAGACCTCTACTCCGAATTCGTCTCTGACTCGACCAGGCACGACGCATCCCCTGGATACTACAAACTTCCCCCGTCTCCCCCGAAAACCATACGAACCACCACCACTGATGCGCGACTCTACGAATACCTATCCTACGAAACTGAACAACAATATCTTAAAAGGGCTATGGACAACCGCTGCATTCACCGAATTATTCGGTGCGGCTCTAGGTTCCTCCCCGCTGGATCCCCTGTAATTGCCAAGCTCACCACTGCCACTGAGCTAGCTGCTGCAGCCGAAAAAGCCAAACCAAAACCCGTCCTTCCACCTGAATACTCGAAGTTTGCCTTGGTGTTCTCGGAGACTGAAACCCGTCACCTTCCCCGCTCGCCCTTACGACCACGAAATCAACCTCGACAATTCCTTCTCTCCCAAAGTAGGAAAACTCTACCCTCTCTCTCCCGAAGAACAAAAGGCCACTGAGGATTTCCTTGATGAAAACCTCAAAGCAGGAAAAATTCGCCCTTCGAACTCCCCCCAAGCATCCCCCTTCTTCTTCGTCAAAAAGAAGGATGGCAAACTTTGACCCTGCCAAGACTACAGGTATCTCAACGAACACACCACCAGAGACGCCTACCCACTCCCACTGATCTCTGACCTCATCGACAAACTCAATGGAGCCAAGCTCTTCACCAAGTTTGACATCTGGTGGGGTTACAACAACGTCCACATAAAAGACGGACATCAATGGAAAGCGGCCTTCGTCACCCACAAAGGCCTCTTCGAACCCCTTGTCATGTTCTTCGGACTGACCAACTCCCCTGCCACGTTCCAGCGGTTCATGAATGACTCCTTCAGGGACATGATCTCTGAAGGATAGCTTGTCATCTACATGGATGACCTTCTTATCTTCTCCCCAGATGAAGCCACCCACACTGAACGAACCAAGCGTGTTCTCGCCTGCCTCCAAGAACTTGACCTTCATCTAAAGCTGGAGAAATGCACCTTCGCCTCTTCTGAAGTCGAATACCTCGGAATGATCGTCAAACCCGGCCAACTCGCCATGGACCCAGTCAAACTCGACGGGATCGCCAAATGGCCCACCCCCGCAAAAGTCAAGGATGTTCGCTCCTTCCTTGGCTTCGCCAATTTTTACTGACGATTCATTCCCGATTACTCTACCATCGCCCGTCCCCTCATTGACCTCACCAAAAAGAACCTTGCTTGGAAATGGACTGACCCCTGCCAACAATCCTTTGAAAATCTCAAACGACTCTTCCTCAAGAAACCGGTCCTCCACCTCCCAGACCTTGCCAGACCCTTCGCCCTCACGACCGATGCCTCCAAGTTCGCCTCTGGAGCCATTCTCCTCCAAACCGATATCAATGGCGATTGGCACCCCTGCTCTTACCTCTCTCAATCGTTCTCACCCGCCGAACGAAACTACAACATCTACGACAGAGAGCTCCTCGCCATACTCCGCGCCTTGAAAGCCTGGAGACACTATCTCCATGGCTCCTCCTTCCCTGTCCAGGTCTTCACCGACCATAAGAACCTGACTTACTTCCACAAGGCCCAACACCTAAACCACCGCCAAGCCAGATGGCTTCTTGACCTTGCCGACTTCGACCTCAAGATGGTCCATGTCCCTGGAAAACTCCTCTCTGGCCCTGACGCCCTCTCCCGCCGCCCTGATTTCCTCCCAGAAAACAAAACCGACAACAAGGGAACCGTCCTGCTTCCCCCCTTCCTCTTTGTGCGACTGATCAACGCTGCACTTTCCAACCGCATTGCCTCCTCCTCGAAGGAGGACCCCCTTGTCCTACGTACCCTCCAAGGCCTCAATGAAGATATGCCCCCCTCCCTTCGTGCCTGCCTTAGCGACTGGCAACATGCCGAAGGCATTCTCACCTACAAAGGCCACGCATACATTCCCCCCGACGAATCCCTCCGTCGCTCTGTTCTCCAACGCTGCCATGACCACGAAACTGCTGGCCACCCCGGCTTCCTAAAAACCCGTCAGCTTGTCTCCACCGAATTCTGGTGGCCCGGACTTCCCCAATACGTCTGAAAGTACGTAGAAGGCTGCGCTACCTGCCAACAAAACAAAGTAAACACACACCCCACCATCCCCCCCCTCACACCCATTGCCTCCTCCTGCACCCGCCCCTTCCAACAGATCTCCTGCGACCTCATCACCGACCTCCCTGTCTCCTCTGGCTTCGATTCCTTATTAGTTGTGGTGGACCACGGACTTACTAAGGGGGTAATTCTTTGCCCGACTAAGAAAACTATAACCGCCGAAGGGGTAGCCTCCCTCTTTTTCCACAAAGTCTATCTCCACTTCGGCCTTTACAATAAAATTATCTCTGACCGAGGCCCACAATTCGCCTCCACCTTTGCTAAAGAACTTGGACGTCTCCTGAATTATGACCTCTCCCTCTCTACCGCCTACCACCCCCAAACTGACGGGGAAACGGAACGTGTCAACCAAGAAGTTGAGACCTATCTCCGCATCTTCTGTGGAAGCAACCCTGGATCCTGGGCTGATAAGATCTCCCACGCTGAATTCACTCACAACCACCGCCCTCACTCCGTCACCAATAAGTCCCCGTTCTACCTCATGATGGGCTACGAACCCCGAGCCCTTCCCTCCATCCTCGCTGACACTCACCTCCCTGCGGTAGAAACCCACCTCCGAGAATTGTCTGCAGCCCGAAATGAAGCCTTGGCTGCCCACGAACTCGCCCGCCAAGTAATGTCCTCGCGAAACAAATGAGGCTTCTCCCCCTTCTCCAAAGGGGATAAGGTGTGGCTTGAAGCCTGCAACCTCCACCGCTCTGTCGCGAACCCCAAATTCGCACCAAAACGGGAAGGACCCTTCCTTATCACCAAGGTTCTATCTCCGATCACCTACCAACTATGCCTCCCCAAAACCTGGAAAATCCACTCCGTGTTTCACGTCTCCCTGTTATCCCCCTATCGCGAAAACAATGTACACAGCCCGAACTTCCCTTCGCCTCCTTCTGACCTCATTGACGGAGAAGAAGAATACGAAATTGAGAAGATCATACACCACCGCGGAACTCCTTCCTCCCGCATGTTCCTGATCCGATGGAAAGGATATTCCGCCGAAGAAGATTCATGGATCCCAGAACGGAACCTGAAACATGCCAGCTCCGCCTTAAAGGATTATAAAAACCTTCACCCCTCCGTCTTCCCCCCTTCACAGCCTTCTAACCAACGCCGCACCAAACACCCCAAACCATAAACATGTCTCTCTCCTCTCGTCTTTCTTCTGTCTCTATCTCTTCCCCTTCGTCGTTGTCTACTTCTACCTTACCTTCTGAAAATTCTACCTTAGTTGCTTTGCCCTCCCCCATAGCATCTACCCCCTCTGAACGTTCTATCGTCTCCATTGACATCCCCATCTACGGGGAACACCTTCGCCAGGACCCCTTCCCTACCCAGGAATACGTAACCCGCCTCCACGACAATCTTGTTGATGCCTCCCTCACCATCCTCATCCACTCCCATCTGAGCATGGGCTCCCCCCTCTATGCCTCCTACCTCACCTACTTGCAGAACGAACGTCTCCTCTTGCTCACCCAAGAGTTGAGGCAGAGGACGGCCACTTTCCCCATGTCTTATCGCATGGAATCTGTCTATAATATCACTAAAGGACACCTTTACCTCGTCCTATTCCAACTAGGGATGGGAGAATTCTTAGACGACCTGCAGCGATACCAACAAGAGATGGACGACGCCCTCGTTCTCCATGTACCCCTACCACGTGTCCCCACTCCCGAAGCCTCCTCCGCACCCCCCTCTGCTGCCAAAGACGCCGCCTGGCAGCGAACCGAAGCATACTGGACCGGACAAGGGGGATCTTACCCCATCAACCCCTCCCACCGCCATTACTCCGAAGCGTGCTTTCATTGCTGCCGTCTAGGCCATCGCAGGGTCGACTGTACCTACTACATGTGCCCCTCTTGCCTCAGAACCACCCCAGGACACCCCCAAAACCGCTGCCCTCTCCGTCATCCACCTCCCCCTCCTTCTCCCTCCACCTCCTCCTCCTCCCATCGTTCCTCTTGTTCTGCCCATATCTCTACCGGTGGCTGGCGACCCTCTCGTCACTCTACCCGCCGAAGCGCCTCCCCTCATCGCGCCCCTTCCCCCTGCAAGGAACCTTTTGATGAGACCGCCGAGGCTAACATGACAGGCTCTCCTGGTCCCTCCTATTCCCAGTTCTGAATGGTCTTCGTCGTAGACTCGACATACTAAGGGGGTAATGTTACGACTTACTCGTTTTCTTTTCTCGCTTACCAATGTCTTGCACCTGATTGGACTCTATTTCTTTTCATCAATGACTCATCACCCTTCCACGACATTCTATTACATTCCACTTGCCTCATCATCAATTACCTGCCCTCATCTCTTTATGCTTACCAATACTCGTTCCATGACGTTCTATGACCTTCCATAGCTTAGGTATATAAACCTTCGCCTCATACCCTGTATCTCCAAGCTAGAGCTCCTTTGTATCTCCACTCTTGGAATACATCGTATCCTTGACCACCTCTGAACGTCCTAGGACGCACCTTGAACCCTTGAACCGACCCTAGGGTCCTCTTCGCGTGTCTTCGTCCTACACTTGAGTGGACGCTCTTCTCTGAACCTTGATCCCTTGAAAGAGCTCTTACAAAGGCTATGCTCGTCCCTGCCCGGGCCAAGCATAACAAGAACCTTCGCCGTGCAGCCTACAACATCCCCTACCTACTCTCGCAGCCCACCGCACTACCCCACTTCTTGAAATATGTCAGGACCACAAAACGATTTCCACACATAGCCAGTGATGTACCCAAACCATCTCACTGAAACCTCTGATGACCACCCACACAGGAAACCATGGTCCACCCATGCCACACACCACCAGAATGACATCGGAACCTCCACTTGGAACCCCCACCCACTCATTGATTGGCGGAAAGGACGCCATCTACATGGCGCCCATAGGAGGCAAGCTGGCCGAGATTGCAAAGCAGCTGACAAACTCAGGCAGAAATGACCCCGCACCCCAATGCCACTCTATGCGCAGGCACCTGAGTTGCACCAGGACAAAAGCCAACCCCTTATGTCCTGTCTCTCGTTCACTCACCTGACTAATCAGTCTGCTCTTCCCGTCTCCCCCACTTCATGCTGCACCCCTATTCCCCCCATGCCCAACTGCTCTCAGAGCAGCCCGAGCCAATGACACCCATCGCACACATCAGACAGCCTCTCTACACGCCGTCAGCTACCACACAAGGTCACCGCTAATTGGAAGACCTGCTCGTCTAAAACCATCGGTGGGAACAACAGGACTTAAGCCTGCCCCTGGGGCATTCGAGAGGTTGGGGACGTGGCGGGGCACAGGTGCCCCAGTACCTAGCTTAGCATTGTCCTACATAGGGTACTGCACCCCAAAAAGGGACAAATGGATTCTTTTTTTTTTTTAAAAAAAAAACAGTCATGCATTCACCATAGGAAAGTGGGAAAAGTAGCCAAAGGAGTGCGAGATATCGATCTCCTCATGGATGAGACCCTTGAGCAAGATCCATTCCTTGGCTGACTGTATCGCTCTGCTTCACTATGATCAAAAGGATCGTGTTTTTGCGAAAACAACTGGGCAGAGCCTTGCATTGAGACCACCGTCTGTGTCGTTTCATTGAATGCCTAGTGCTTGGTGAGGGACAGGTCCCGCAGCATAACATTTACACTGTGGGGACCCCATGGCACTGAAGAAGCGCATCCCAGAACGAAAGAACTGAGGGTGCCTGCACAGCCTGTGGGAGATTACCCACTCTGAGTATATCTGGTGCCCCCCCTGTGCCGAGGCGAAGCCTCCCCTCCCCACTCGCTCACCCCACACTGCGACCAGTCTATCCGGGGTCGCGTCCCGCAGCCCAGTCCTGTGCGCTTCGCACGCCCCACCTCCACCTCTGCGAACACTGACCAACTCCCCCAATAGGGCTTAAGACTGGAAGGTGAAGACTCTAAACGGACCCGGAAGGACAGTGGTCGGGGTAGCGGCAAGCTCCCTGATGAGAGCTTTTGCAGGTTTGAAACTGCTATCCGCCCTGCCTCCCTATCCCCCTCTGCTCGTGCTGTATATGACAGCTGACCTTGCCTCATAGTCCAACCCTGATCCTCGGAGAGGGGTGCCTGACAGATGAGCAAGGGGATGGACAGCTCAAGCAGCCTCTCACACACACACAGACTATGGCCTAGGGCCAAAGGCCCTAGGCCGGCCCCCAGTGCATCACCCGCATTCACCACGTACATGGTTTTCCCAACAAAATAGAGCATGATACCAGATGCCCTGGCCCAGTACAAATTCTCAAATGAACTCGTGGCCCCTGTTGATGCGCTTACCTGGGACATCTTGCAACTCGACGGGTTCCTGGTGTAGAGCGTGTCATGTAATTGTTTGTTCAGCCTCAAAAAGGTCTGATGCAGCGCATCGTGGACCGTCTCATTCTTGGTCTAATCAGTTACTTAGAGAGGCGATTGTTACTCTGGCCTGTGTTTGACCAACCAAACATGACGAACACAGCCTCATCCTGATGACCCCGAAACTCTGGTTGAATGAGATCGAACATGGTGAGATAACCGGTGCTCCCGAGGTTGTTGGTGATCCCATACGACATCTTGTTCACCTCAGAGAGCAAAGTTCGAATGCGCCGATCTCCAGTTTCCTTGGAAATGTTGGGAAGGAAGGAGGTGGTGACGTCCATGAGATCGAGGACGCGCAACGAGGTTGGCCTGGAGAAATTGGTGAGATCCACATTCTCTGCACCATCTGAGATGTTGATGCTTTACAATGGAGGGCTTAATCTCCAGCCTCTTGTTTGCAGACAGGTTGAGGTACTTCAGATTTTGATTGAAATTCGAGGATGACCCAGAAAAATCGGCAAAACCTACGTTTTCTGAACTATCCTATGAATGTTTCGTGGTTGGGGGTTTGATCTCGAGCCTCTTGTTCCTGGTGTAGGTATCAGTCAGTTATTTTTGCAGGACGTGTTAGGTTAGCAGGACGTGGTGTACGACAGGAGGGTGGAATTTATCAATTCCAGTCAAAATACCTTAGTACATTGCTCCCTGCATCAATTACCATCAAAAGCGTCTGCAACTTGTTGCCGTTCAGGAACAAGATGCTGGGTAGATTCTCAGTCGGTATTCTTGTGAGCTGGTTGCTGCTCAGGTAGAGCTTGTGAGGTCATGGAGAAAAGTGCTAGGGAGCTCTTGTATTTTGTTAAAGGAGAGGTCGAGAACACAGAGTTCTTTCAGGATTGTGAATAGCAGGAGGTGATCATCTGTAAGTCGGTTCTTGCCCATGTAAAGTTTTTTGAGTGAATACGCTAGTGGTGGAGAAGACCTGCTGGATGGCGTATGTACAGTCGCACTCGATGCCTTTCTCAGGATCTGAAGGTGTGACCGCAGCCCTGGCAAGGTCAGAGGATTGTCAAGTGGTGTAGAGGAGCCAACCGGTGGGTCATGCCAGGCCGCAAATAAGTGGGGAACCAAGTTTTTCGATTACTGTACCAATTAGAGTTCTAAGCTAGTTTATTCTTCCAACATGGTACTACTC
>JBBPTW010000404.1:0-14829 GCA_038094575.1 Phylloporus cf. nigrescens
GATCTTACTTGCTGGCAGAGTTGGATGGCGCCATCTCTAGGTTAAGGTATGCGGCATTTCGGTTGCTACCTTACTTTACAAGGACGAAGATCGCGATTCCGGTATCCAGTCTCACCAGATTAAGCGATACGGAGTTGGATGACTTCGAGGCAGAAGAGGACGTCAAGTATGATGAGGAAGATGAGGAAGCAGTCTCTTGAGACTAGCCTTCCTTCACATAAAACAATGATACCCAATTTCTTTTGCTATGTATCTGCTTCCATCCCAGGTTTCGTCCAGTGACTTCTGCTTTATCCCAGGTTTCGTCCGGTGTCTCTTCCAAAAACAAAACAAAACACTAAAGAAATATAACAGACACTCATACAATAGTATCTCTCGTCTCTTATCATCAAAAGACTAAAACTATGAAATGATAAAAACAAACAGGAATCACTTTCACTTCGTTGAAGAGCTCTTACTTCATTTGCTTGCGCAGACGCAGAACGCGCACTTTGTTTTTGGCCTAGCTTCAATCCAGTGTTGACCGGAACCAGACTCTCACAACCCGGTAGGAGAAGATATTGAAAGATGCACGAAGAACAAAAATCAAGTGGAAACTTGTTATCCGGTGTTGTGTCCCCCAGCCTTTCTTTCTTAATCTGTTTCATTTTGGTTGTTCTCTTTCTCTTAATTAGGATCCGGGTGGACTCAGACAATGGACATGGACATGGACACAGACACATGACATTTGATACAAATTACGACACAAGTATGCTATGGAAAATGAACACGACGGCGTGACGACTTCTACCTACAGCCCACCTTTGTCAATTCTCTGTTCCCAGGTATGGCAGATGCTCGCCAATTCTGCGAGCGTGTTCCCCATCTTCGTTCCTGCGGTTGCCAACTGCACCTCAGCCTTCTTGAAGTCCGCATGCCACTGGAGCATTTCTGCCTCCAGTCGGGTGATGGCCAGCAGGCCGGCTTCGTATGGTGTTGCACGTCTGTACATCCGGACCGTCGCGTGTTGGATCGGTTGTTTCTTCTTGGGCAGCGCCTTCTTCACAGGCGCGTCGTCGGAATCTTCAACGACAATGGCGTCATCGTTGTCTTCTGGAGTGGGCGTTGCACGACGCCTTAGTTTTGATGGGCGAACTGTCAATTAGTTAGCGCTGCCAGTAACTCATGATCTGGTTCACTTACCGGGTGCCTTCCCCTTGCCTTTCACATCTGCTGCCTTTTCCTCCTTCTGGTTCACCCAGTTTCGTCCCTGCGACTTCTTGTACCTCTCCTTCAGGCGCGAGCACCTTGAGCAGGTGTGGTTGGGCAGTCCTCGGCAAACCTCTTTCGCCTTCGCACACTTGGTGCACAGCTCGGCATGCGTGATCGTTCCAGTGAACACGGTTGGCAACACCTTCTTGGTGGGAGGAGCTTCTTCTTCTTTGCCATCGTCTTCATCTTTGTCATTGTCATCATCATCCTCTACAATGGGGTGAGCTTGCTGTTCAAACCGGTTAGTACTCAACTGGAATCAGTACCGGTGACCATGTACCTTGGTACAACTGGGCGTGATGGCCCAGCCTCAGGGATTTCAGTCGTTGTCGTTGCTGCTGGACACCTGACGACGACAACCACTCACTGCGTCGTCCCCTTGCTCGCTTCTGGTGTCTTCTCGACGGCCAGGTCCGTCTGCGCCTTCACGCGTTCTTGCTCTTCCTGTCATCAACGCGCCTTGTCTTCCTCAGCCCATCAGCAGCGTGCTTTGATCTCTTTGTGCCATTTGTTGGACATCTTCCAGACCGCTTCCATGCCAGTGATGACACACCCTTTGACGCGAGCCTCTGCGCCATGCTCGTGCGCTTGGCACAGGCAATCCTGTAAATCCTTCTGAGAAATTGGTTAATATTACTAAACGCTATAAGAATGTTAAAAAGTTGGGTGATGTTAAAAGGGTTGGGTGCAAGTTAGACTTGTCCCAGGGGTTCCTTGGTAAGGTTGGTAGGGTGAGAAGGTGTTGCTACGAGAAGACCTGAGCACAAATGGACAAGTCCGGTTGATTCCGGACTCGTAAGTGAAGTGGATGTGTAGTTTCCGGTACCAGATAGCGTACCGGATATGGCGGATGGAACGAACAGCGACGAAGACAAAAGACAAACGATGAGGGAAAGCGTCACGAAGACTCGACGATAGAGTCAGACACTTAGTGAGACGAATGATGGGGTGCAAAAACCTGTCCCTCTGGAACAAGGTACAAGATTTTTTTTATAGTCCGGGCATACCCTGCAACTAAGTAAGGTACAGATGTGAATAAAGTGACAGCATCAGTCAACTGCCAATGGTATCAAGAAACGAAATATGAAGTTAGAATTTAAGTGACAGCTCGAGTCCGGTGCCGGTGGTATCAAGGTACAAAGTGAGATGAGACATGACCTGAACTCAATAGAGAGAATAAACGTACAAAGAGCTCACAAACCATGCGGGCATACGAAGACTGATTAGTCTGTACAGTGGTCAATAAGTCTATATAAGTAAGAGAGAAACAAAATAAAAATAAAACGTAGAGAGCGGAACGAGTGACCGGATGAGTGACCGGATAATGTACCGGATACGTAGTCCAGTGTTAGTCCGGTACCAGGATAAACAAATATGTACTTGATCGCGAGCAGATAGACGTGGGACACTAAGGGACGTTTTGAAGGACACTCTTGGACACTATAGGAACCTAGAAAGACAGGGGACAAGCCCCTATGAACGTAAGGAGCACTGAGCTCCTACAACGCGAGTGAGAATTTCTGCCACGTACCAAGACGCCGTCCCACCTCATTAGCCACATCTCTTGCTCCTCGTGGAGTGTCTCCTTGTCATCCGGAATTGCGAGGGCCTCGGCGTAGACCTGTTCACCGGCCATCTTGAGTGTGCGCACTGCTTGGACGCACACCAAGTTCGGATCCTCTTGGGAGTTGAGGGTGAGGATGTCGTCGATGGTTGAGTTGGCGGACATGGTGGTAAGAAGAGAAGAAGGGTGAGAGAGAGAAGTGAGAGAGATGTGACACGACGCGTTAAGGTGAAACTCTGCCGGCATTGTCGTGTTTCAAGGTCCGCCCTCAATACTCGGTCACGTGACTGACTGGGGACAGTCAGATTCTAAGTCCTCTGCAGATGTAGGAGCTCAGTGCTCCTTACGTTCATAGGGGCTTGTCCCCTGTCTTTCTAGGTTCCCTTAGTGTTCAAGAGTGTCTTTCAAAACGTCCCTTAGTGTCCCACGTCTATCCACTCGCGATCAAGTACATATTTGTTTATTCCGGTACCGGACTAACACCGGACTACGTATCCAGTATACTATCCGGTCATGCATCCAGTTACTCGTTCCGCTTTCTACGTTTTATTTTTATTTTGTTTCTCTCTTACTTATATAGACTTATTGACCACCATATGGACTAATCAGTCTTTGTATGCCCGCATGGTCCGTGAGCTCTTCGTACGTTTATTCTCTCTATTGAGTTCAGGTCATATCTCATCTCACTTTGTACCTTGATACCACCGTCACCGGACTCAAGCTGTCACTTATATTCTAACTTCAAACTTCGTTTCTTGATACTGTTGGCAGTTGACTGATGCTGTCGCTTCATTCTCATCTGTACCTTACTTAGTCACAGGGTATGCCCAGACTATAAAAATCTTGTACCTTGTTCCAAATGGACAGGTTTTTGCACCCCATCGTTCGTCTCACTAAGTGTCAGACTCTATCATTGAGTCTTCGTGACGCTTTCCCTCATCATTTGTCTTTTGTCTTTGTCGCTGTTCATCCTATCCACCATATCCAGTACGCTATCCAGTACCGGAAATCACACATCCGCTTCACTTATGAGTCCGGAATCGACCGGACTTGTCTGTTTGCGCTCAGGTCTTCTCGTAGCAACACCTTCTCACTCTACCAACATTACCAAGGAACCCCTGGGATGAGTCTAACTCGCACCCACCACTTTTATCATCACCCAACCTTTTATCTTTCTTATAGCGGTCTCACATCCTCAAGCTCACAGTGAATATGGTCCAGGCTTGTGCAACTCAGATGCAAAAAGCATGGCACACTGATATAGTATCTCAATACCTATCGTAATTTTCTCAAAGAAGTCATGGAGACTTTAAGAGAGGGTAGTCTACAAATTCTGACCCATGCACGCACGATGATCGGAGCGCTGTCGATGGTGTAAACAGTGAATTCAACATCTGTCAAATGGATGTGGGTATATACCTGCGATATCAATTCAGTGTCAGTTGAGCATTGTGTGGTTCTACCCTTTGTCTATCTGTCATACTACCACCAGAATCTAGTCCACTATGTTTAAGGAGTTCATGTTTCAATGGAGAACTGGTGAGATGGCTTACTGTAATTTGTCTAGAGAACAAACATTGCAAGATCCAGTAGTGATGGATGTCACAGATGACATATATGCTCGGGTAACCTGGTAGGAGAGAGTATTTCTATCTCAGTGAAACCGGTTATGAGTAATTTCAATTCAACAGCTCCAAGTCTTTGATCTCTGTACATGAGTAGAATGTTTGCTAACCTCTTCAACACACCAAAGACAACTGGAGGAGTCGCAGAGATTGTTCAGATAGCCAGGCAAGTGTGGGTGACCAGTAGAAGTGAGCTCAGCTGCCTGATGATGGTTTGAAATTGCATCCTCCACTATCAGGTTTTCCCAGTCCAATTCCAAGTCTGGTAGACACACTCACATTGGGAAGCAAAAATCCACACACAGAACCAAGTCCAGGGTTCCGGCTGCTGTGTTCACCAACATCCTTTGTCATAGTTGAAACTATAACACCAAACTCAGTCTGAATGAGATACTGGTCTGGTGGAATCTGAGGCAGTGCGAGTTCACAGGGTTTCATGACCATCAGCCAATGAATAAGTGTTGCTGATCTGGCTTTCTTTTCCATAGTGGCGCTACTTCAAATATGGGCCCTGCTAATTTATGCTAAAATACATGGGTGAATTTGGTGCTTGAGTATAGCTGGGTAAATTTACTTGGTGAATTTTGAGCAATCCAAAATTCACAGAGCCCTAGTGGTGCTACTTTGCTTATGGACTCAGCACCATAGCAATAAAAATTTCTCCCGCACTGTCAGTTGTATCACACTTCATAAAGAAGATGGCTCCAAAGAAACAAACCAAGCCAACCTTATCATCTGGAGTGAGTGGAATGCACCATGTCAGCACACAATTGCATATTAAACTGGACTATGCAAACAGAAGGCAAAAAATGTCAATAACATGCTCTTATTAGATACTACTGTAGTCCAAGCTAGTGGATCAGCCAACAACAAAGTCAAACTCAATGAGAAGATGGCTGCAGCAATCAAGGGGGCCATAATTGGATATGGTCGGTTTGATTTCATCAAAAATTCAAGTCAGATTTGCTGGCACCAGTGGAATGAATGGCAAGTAAATCATAGCAAGGCAATATTGATGTAGAATTCATTCTTGCTCAATGGAATGGACCATTTTAATCCAACCCATGCCATTTCACTTGTTGTGAAGGCATTGGAGGTTGTCTGGGATATATTTGTCCAGGATCTCACTCATGTCTGGGAGGAACTTTCTATTATACTGTTTCAAAGTGCTGCTATGGCGTCAGATGGAGTCAAAGCTGCTGGTGGTCAGCATTGTGTCATGGAGTTCTCATGGGATGACTGGAAGAAGATTTTAAAGAAACTGGTTCCCGGAAAATTGCAGAAAGTCTACAAGAAGCTTTCTGAAGCCACACAAATCTCATCTGCCATACTTCAACCTGTTCGCGACATTATTGATAACGTCTTCAGAGACCATCTTGGTTCCCTTGATGTCTTTCCCTCCCAGAGAGTCCTGTGTGGTCAACTGCCTGGGAGTCATATAAGTTTTCACTTCCTAATGTGGTAAAGGAAACAGTTGACGAAATCGTTAAAGATGGCGTTGCTACAGCTCTGCCTCCTGATGTATTTATGGCTCTTGAGATGTGCCCTGCCAAAATGGTGGTCGTACTCAATACATCAAATCCCATGGATGAACTGGCATACTATGTCCACTTCCCATTCATGAGTTGAACTGTGTTGGAACGACTTGATTGGCACTTCCTTGGAGTTGAAAAAGCCATTCTCAAGGTATGTCTTTAATATGCTTTCATACACTTGTATAATCACCATTTAACCCATCAGATCTCTAGTTGGTTTTTCCCCTTCATATACATGGTCAAGGCTCATGGAAATCACTGGAATGCACATTCTGCATCAGCAGAGATGATAAGGGCTGTGATGGGTTATCCATCATTTGCAGTCTCAAACTGTATTGAAGCATTGGATGTGGTAGGTCTAAAAGTGCCCACTAGTATGAATCATCTTATAATAGTGTAGATTATGAGTATGTTCTTCAATGAGTACCCTGCTATCTTGCACCTTGAATTTGACTTGGCTGCTTCCGAGATTCCTAAGTGTCCAGCCGACAACAAGGCGCTCCAAGTGCAGTTTGCAGATTTGAAGGTTGCAAAGAAGCCAAAAAAAAGGAATGACGAAGGGAATGGGTCATCTTCAGAGCAGTCTAACAGCATCATTGTATCCAATAAGAAGCTGCACGCAGCTAAAAATGTGCAGGAAAAAGCTAAGCAAGCCCATAGACAAGAAAAAGCGGATGTGGATGATGAGATGTCAGCTGGAAAGCAGTTTACACCTATTTCACAAGAGCTACATGTCACCATATCTTATATCAATGGTGAGTCGAAGTTAAAGTTACTTACAAACCCCATACCACCAATAAATAAGACCTGGGTATGAAAGTCAAAGGTCAAAAGTGGTGCAACCAGCTGGTCCTTCCATGGAGTAGGCCTCCTTGAACACCATACATTCAAGTGGGGAAAAGAAGTTGGATCATCACGTCATCAATTTGCCATGACCCTTGCACAGCTCTGTATCCTTGAACAAGCAATAGTTGACACATATCAACATGCACTCCTTAATTCTCTTGACAGTGCTGCTTCCTTCATTCAACTTCATATTGAACAGGGGACAAAACCATATCATGCAATTTCAATAAAGTCGCACTGCCAAGGCCAGCTAACAGAGGAATTGGTCGAGGAATTGTGAAGCAAGTTTGTATGGGCTGATCAACTTGCTTATAATGTGGATGGCACAAGAACAACCTGCTTTGACCTGGAGAATATATTGGAAACTTCTCAGATGAAATTATTGTGAAACAAGCAGCAACAGTAAATTCAGAAGATTGTCAACATGATTGAGAACTTGCTGACCACATGGGGAGTGAATACAGCACTATAGGAGAAGGACTGCATCAAGTGACCAGCTGTGCTCCCTCAAATTTAGGAGCTCATGAAAAAGCTAGTAAAGGTAAATTTCCTGCCAAACTGTTACCCTTTCCGACTAATGACATTTCATATTAACAGGCCATGTTCATCAATGTATATATTCAACACATGTCAGATACTAATGTTGAGTTTGGTATAAACACAGAAATTCCGGCTGAAGAATGACTGGAAGTTAAATTTTCTTTCTCAGGAACAAAGAGAGCTGTTACCAGATCCAAACGAGTGGCAGGTCTATCTAGGAATTTCTGCCTTCATCCAGGGATAGTCAAAATAGCATGGTTGAAGAAGGGGATTGAGGGGAGTCCAAAAAACAGTATTGGACCGGATGCTGCCACCAACTCCAATCCAGTAGGGCTGGAATGTGCTGCACAAGGTGAGCATTGCTAAAGGCTGGAAGATGACACTACTAGCCTTTGTCACATCACAGGCCCCAAGAAGGGTGGAAACAACAGAAGTTGTGACAATGGAATTGGAGGCGAGACAGAGGCAGAGGAAACAGGTAAGTTGATCTACACTCCCAATGCTCTGTGTCTTCAACTATGATCGACCATGTAGGCTCTCCATCCACTGACTCAGAGCCCATAGCATGTCCCATCGTAGGCCCTCAGAAAGGGAGAGACAGCAGAAGTTCTAGCAACAAAATTGGAGACAAGGCAGAGATGGAGGAAACTGGTGAGTTGATCTGTAGTCTCAATATATTGTGCCTTCAGCAATGATCTACTGCATGGCCCTCTGTTCACCAGTCACACAGCATAGCATTCTCAATCTGTTGTTCTCTCTTCATCTTCTGAATTCTTGCATGACCCTCCAGCTCAGCTCAGCTCAACTCAGCCTTCTGAGTGCTGAAGCCTATGCAAAGTGACACCATGAAAGACGGTGAGCATTCTCATTTCTTTATGTACTCAAACTTTTTATGTTAGCAACTTTACACTGAATACACCACTGATGCAACAAACCATTTCTGCGATAGTTGGTGCCAAAAAAATATTAGATGGGATTACTCCCTCGATGTCGAGTCCTTCATCTGCAACCAGTTGCAAGCGCAAGTATTCTGATGTGGAAAGTGCCTCTACTGGGAGCTCTGAGAAGCCCAGTAAATGAACCAGTGGATACCTGTGCTTATTGATTCAATCCATCATTTATAATGACAATGTTTACAGAGTCTAGAGGGCTTTCATGAACACGTGCTGCTTAGGTAGACATTCCAGGAGTCACAACTAGTCGGGCCATATTGGCATTGCATTGTTACATTAATGAGGATGATGATTTTGACTTGCATTCGCTTGCATGAACTGATCCCATTGTTTTTATCCACTTTCATTCTGTGCTCATGTTCATGCTTAAGACCTGTAGTCTATGTCACCACCTTCAACCACTCATCCACCAGATGAACAGCTATCCCAACATACACCAATATAGTAGGGAGTAGGTAGTTATCACCCAGTTCAAGTGATTCCACCCAGGGCCATTGAAAGTGTTCCAGACCAGATTAGTGATTTGCTTGAATGTAATGTCGATTGCAAGTCTTGGTGCCTCAATACACTGAGAGACTTGCACAACAATTGCATGCAGCCTCTCCATATACTTGCCAGCGGTTGCTATAACCAAATGTACTGTCGTCCGTCCAAGAAGCTTTTAGCTGGGTTTTTTCTGCTCATAGAGCTCTGCTAGTCACTATTAACCTTTTGCCATTGCTTTCAAGTATGTATTTCTTCGTCAGCCTGCATGCATTGTGGGCATGTCCTCCGGTGATATATAGATTATGGCATGGGCCAAGGAGACTCCAGGCTTGCCTAGGCCAGTGGCTTGGCTCAAAATAGGCCTGTGTCACAGCAATCTAAGGTGTTATCAATGAATATTATTGAATCTCGACATGGCCCATCCACAACTGGTTCTTGTACCAGGTTCACTGAAAAACAAGTATATGCTAGTCACTTTGTGCATAGCCATTTCAAGTTCTTTTCTCATGAAATCTGTTCCTGTAGGGAGTGCTGTGATCACATCAGATGCTCACTTGCACAATGGTGCACTCTGTGTAGGATGCTTAATGACCTTACAATTGGGTCAGTAGCACCTGTGGGCTTCCTCATGTGTATCACAGGGGGGATGCCTCAGACATCTTGATGATCAATTACAGAAAGGGTGAGGCCTTGAGGGCCAAGACCTGAAGATGCTGTTCATCACACTAGATGGTCGTACAAATGGTGGTCCAGCTTACTTGCCAGGCTGTGAGGGCACATTGTCGTGGTTTTCTAGAAATTTATAGCAGTGGGTGCATTTCATGTACCCCAGTCCCTACGTAGCATTAAGCTGATTAAACAAATCAATATACACCTATCCTCTGCATTACGAACAAAGATTGTCATCCCCAATATGGTCTTGGACAAACATGCCAACACCTACCTCGCCACCCTCTGTTACCACTCCTCCACAGTTCCATACACCATCGGCAGGTCCCTCCTGATCATGATCCATACCAGAAACCGACCATCCCGCAGCCATGCCACACATGGTGATCCGGAGAGGTTATGCTTCAAGGTTACAACGTGGTTCAGTGACATGGTAGCCATGGAACTGCCCCAACCCCTAGAGAGGTAGTCATGTTCATGTTCATGTTCATGGGAGACACATCCTTGCTCTATATCTCTTTCTGCAGCAGTGGCCCTCACATCTGAGCTCACTTCCTGGTTCTTCTATGCTTGCAGGTTGGTTCCTATGGGAACATGTGGGCAGTGAGTCTTAGATCATTCCTGTTGCGATGCGTACTCATACCTTGCTCATTGGTCGCCATTGTCATTCCGGCCCAAATTCTGATTCCATGGAAGACACCACTTCTCCAGGTTCCAGCTTTGCAGCCTCAACTGGTCGGTGCAACAAACTTACTGGCGCCACACAAGAAGGCCCACCCATGGGTTTTTTTAACTGGCAGTGGCAATGGAGGGATAAGAAGGGGGCGACCTACACATTCATGTGGATACACCCAAACCTATGTAACTGTGTAAATAGTTGCAAGAGCGTCTCCAAATGGCATGACTACTTATCACATGTCAGCAGCTGGCGTGATTGGCTTGATAATAACTTACCTTACTACCCACTGACCATGAAATGAAAAACAATCCAATCCCCTTTGCAGGAAAACAAAAATGTCAAATAGGACCCAAAGAGTACCAGTGGAAAGCCAGCAAGAAGCCAGACGTGCAATGTCAATAAGTAGTTCCCTGTCAATGCTCCTCACAATGCTAGTTCCTGGGTGCTTCTATGGAAAGGGTCAGGCATATCAGGGTAAAGGCAATGATAATACTTGAGGAAGATGGAACAAACCTTTTTCTTGTCGAGTTCGTCACCCATGATCTCAGAAAGTTTTTTAAACCCATGTTTTAGCTGTGCCTTGTTAGAAGTTGGTGATGAGAGATTGCAAATGCTTGAAGCACCAGATCAGGTTCTCATGATGCCTGCCCTGGGCAGACATTGATTTATTACCCTACAAGATATGAGCAGAGGATGAGAAGATGAACCTGAGGCTGATAATGGAGGGTATGAATAGAAAGCAAGCAACTAGCTTGCTGAGGTGGTCACTGGTGGGGGATAAGCTCTACTGCTGCGGCATTGCTTAGGACCCTCAATAATCCCCATAGAGGTTCAATCTGATGTTGTCATTTTTCATGCTTTAGGTCTGCAAGATTTTGGACTTGGAGGTCTTTGACCTGCACTGTACTCGAACATTGGTATGAAAGAGGATGCTGCACACTGGACCAGAAGTTTGGTGAGTGCAGGCCTGTATAGTCTGGTGACCTCTTAGACGGCCCAGGGCTGGACCACCACTGGACTAGGTAAAATCCACTACAGGTAGTGCACACCATGACCGAACTTTGTGAGATCAACAGCAGTCTCAATCTCTCATGACTTACAGGTGGGAAATGAAAGTAAACAATGTACAAATAGTTTTCAAGAGACAAGAGACAGCCTGGGCAAACCTATTCAATTTAATGAGTTGTTGGTTCCACCACCAACAAGAATTCAACCATCTCCCTCTTCCATACAAACAGCATCGATTTGGTGTAAGTCCCCAGGCATTGTGTGTACATATTTCATGAATGGCTGGTCTCAAGAATGCAGATATTTTACGGGATGCTACACTCCTCAAGGAACTCCCCAGGGTGCTTATGCTGAGTAGTGACCACAGAATCCTGCTCCTGCCCCTTGTGCATTATGGTTATGTGCTGCCTATTGAGTGACTGGAAGAACTTCTTGAGCAAAAGCTGAACTTTCCTCCTCATGTACTCGATGTTGATCCCTTCGACGTCCTCTTTCACCTCCAGGAAGAGGTATTCAGATATGGAGCCCAGATTCAAATAGTGTATCTCAATGGGATGGACTCTATGCAATTTATCACAATCAGCAGCAATTGGGAACCACAACAACGTCAGGTGGAGGAGGTTGTGAAGAAAATAAAGAAGTTCTTGAATGTAGACAAAGAACCTATTTGGTGTCTGGACTCAAATGACTACTACTGGAGGAAATGATTTATAGGAGGTCCTCCCTGAATAGCATGATGAGATGCCAATGTATTTATGCCATTTGTATTTGTTGGTTGCCTTGTAAATGGTGGATAATCTGGTCTGTACATAGCATTTCCCTCTGGGCATCCCTGGACCAGTAGATGCCCCCAAAGTGACATTCAGTCCTCAGTAACCACATAGGAGGACCTGTTGTATGAGCCGTATGAGACTCAAAGGGCAGAACAGTGTAATGCGCAAATGACTGTTGAGGAGCATGTTGTTTGAGGAGTGCTGTTTAAAAGACAAATATGCCTGGCTTTAAGGTGGTTTCCCAGATGAGTTTCACAGCAGCGGTGCACCTGACCAATCTGAATACGAGGCAGGGCAGTTCAGGCCATGGCTGGGCTAGGTTGGGCACATTTCCGAGTACAACAAATGATAGTAACTTCAGCACAGATGTCCATGCCAGCAGCAGTCACTTCTGAGAACAGCTGAATTCTCAGGGCACGGAACAGCCAACTACACTTCAAGTTGCCCTCGAGAGAGCAAGGTGATGCAGAGTCACAGTTGGGCCACATGCCAAAGTCAAACTGGTAAAAAGAATGGTGGCCCAGGGGAATGCCATGAAACTGTGGAATCATTGTGTTTTGATTGGATGGATGACTCATCCACTCACAGCCTGAGGATTTGACTTTTGGAACTTCATGATGTTTATCTTAGCCATTTATCTTCGAGTTATCCTTTCTCAAATCTACAATGTCCAATCAGTCAGAGACCACCACAGATCTTTGCCTCCACATCAATGATCTCCAAGACATCCTAGCTTTCATTGCTCTAGATAAATCAGCAAGTGTAGAATCTGTCTGGTATAAGTATTGGGATGTGGTTCTGAACTACTAGATTAAACATTCATCAAATACAACTGCAAGGTTTTCGCTTGCTCCACAGTGACAGCTTACTAGGGAAATACTCTTGAGCAGTACCAAAGCTGACAGAGGCACATATGCAGAGAATTAGTGTTGGCTGATGATTTATTGATATCTTAGATGCAAACTACAGCTTCAAGGCAGATGCTGGAGATATGAGCATGGAGTCCGGTGAGAATCCATCAAATATCCAGAGGAGGGTCACGAAAGCCCGTGATGGTGTCACTACAGAATTCAGCATCCCAGATTTTACAGTTTTCACTTTGCGGTGCAGTGAGCTAGCATGCAGGCATCTTGTTTGTATTGTAGAGATCAAGCCCTGTGTAGACTTGCCACATTCCAAAGCACATTCCACTGCCATTGTTTGTCAGATCATAACATAGGCAAAATTTGCCCTGGACTCATTTCCCAACCTTCTCCATGTTTTCTCGATCCTTGCATTTGGAGAATCCTGGTGCTTGATTCAGTTCCCCCATGATAATTTGATTCAGATGTACTGCAACCACATGGAAGCACTCAGGCCAGATGATTTATTTCAACCTGTGGGAGTATCAAGAAAGCACACAACTACTAGCATTCATGATTTCATTATCATTCTGATCTGCAAGGTTCTGAACACTGATAAGTCTAATTACAGTGCAAACTTTCAAAAAGCTGTTAGACTCATCATGGAGAATCCAAAGGCAAGCTCAGATTTTTGAGGCACAAGCAAAAGCCCTGATGTACATTACCAGTGAAATATGTGGAGATATACTCAGCATGAGACGGAGTCTGTGACTGCCATGGAGAGATGTATTGCGACAATCTTTTATCTACATGATTAGGCGATATGGATCTATCCAAGTCCATTTGCTGCAGTCTCAGTGCTGAGGCCAAATGGCTAGAGGCCCTAGGCCATAGTCTGTGTGTGAGGGAGAGGCTGCTTGGGCTGTCCACCCCCTTGCCCATCCTTCAGGTGCCCCTCTCCAAGGATTGGGGCCAGGCTACAAGGTGAGGTTAGCTGTCATATACAGTATGGGCAGAGGGGGGTAGGGAGGCGGGGCAGATAGCAGTTTTGAGCCTGCAAAAGCTCTCATCAGGGGGCTTGCTGCTACCTGACCACTGTCCTTCCAGGTCCGTTTAGGGTTTCGCCTTCCAGTCTTAAGCCCTATCGGGGGAGTTGGTCAGTGTTCACAGAGGCAGAGGTAGGGCATGCGAAGCACACAGGACTGGGGTGTGAAATGCGACCCCGGATAGACTGGTTGCAGTATGGGAGGAGCAAGTGGGGAGGGGAGGCTTCGCCTCAGCATGGGAGCACCAGATATACCCAGAGTGGGCAATCTCCCACAGGCTGTGTGGGCACCCTCAGTTCTTTCGTTCTGAGGTGCACTTCATTGGTGCCATGGGGTCTTCATGGCATAAGTGTCACGCCATGGGATCTGTCCCTCACCAAGCACTAGGCATTCAATAAAACGACACAGATTGAGGTTCTTGAAACTGCACTGTAACTGGCATGATAATCAGACAGGCCTTAGGTAAGCACACGCCAGTCTCCTCCTGACACTATGCATTGGCTAACTTGTCCCCCACATCATTCAAACATACTGCACACATTGAGGATGGAATTCCTGCATGTCGACCAACCAGAGCAGATATCTCTGCACTCACATCATTCCTTACCTGCTTTGGCCATGAAGTTCAGGTACAGCTGTTGACTCCAAAGCTTGCTTGTATGGTTGACAGACACCAATCACCAGTTCAGCCCTCAAATCCAATGCTGTTGCAGACTGGTGGGACAAGCATATTGCATGTGTTGTGTTCTGTTCCTCTTGTCTTCTTCACTCACCTGTGTTTCAGCTATGATGTTCTCAAGCTCCATGTTTATCAGCTTGAGAAGGAGCATTGCCATCTCAGTTGCACAAGCATGAATCTTGAGGCCAATGAGAACATCACGCTTTTTGGACAGCCTGACTTCTCATCTATTGATGGTGTTTTCATCCTGCTCCTTGACAAGGAGCTGCAGAAAATCTCAGTATCCTACAATGACAAGGAAAAGGAACTATTTGATGCATTACAGGCTCTCGG
>JBBPTW010000405.1:0-14823 GCA_038094575.1 Phylloporus cf. nigrescens
AGTATACTAATACCAAACAACATATAATCTTCTTTAAATCATTAATATACTATTTATATATATTAAGATAGTATATGTCTCAACAGCATAAACAAAAGAGAATGATAATTAGTAAAGGATACTCACTAATATGGTTAGTTTGAGCAAAGAAGTCAGCACAAAGCTAATAAGGGTAGCTGACTGAGGATTGGAATGGAAGAAGAGTTACAAGATTGCTTATTTAGTTCAAGTAGAAGAATAAAATTTATATTGTTACAGCCACCAAACTCTTTTTACAGTGCTAGATGCACTCAGCTGTTTTCAATGACTCTAGATGAGTCATTCATCATTGCCATGACATCCATGACTCAGGACAGTTACTATGACATGACCCAAATCATGTGACTTATCCCCAAATGGATATATGAGACCTAATGATCAGCATGACTTATGACTCTTATCTATTGATTCCTGTCATGCTTTCCTTCTTTAATCTTCCACTACCATAGGGCTGTTCTGCCACTCTATGCTATGCTTCTCTTCCATTTGATACAACCACACAGCTATACCCTTATAACTCACCCCTCATTCCTCTTATCTATTAATCTCTGTCACAAGGCTATGCAAACCAGTACTGTCACGTGGACAGCCTTCTATTTTATATTTCTTATCTTCACTACCTTCATCATGACTCACAGTGACTCATCTGATGAACACTGCTTATTACTTCTTATGGTAAATAACATGTACAAATAGAACCACACATGTACAAACCCCTAGGTAGTATATAAACCCCCAGAGTCCGACTGGAGCCCCCAGTCTGGTTCTCTTGTTCTTCTCCTTCAACAGAGAGACACTAGACTTAAAACTCCTTTTTCCTTCCTCCTTTATAACCAAGATAGACTGCTGGTTGCTTCTTTTGAAACACTCCTTTGCTAAAGTCATTATATATATACTATAAGTATTTATTTATTCTTGTGCTAGACTATTTTATGTATGTATAGTAAATAAGAAGTCCATGGAACTTCATAGAAGGATTGTGTGATTAGAATATAAGTAGGAGCAAATAGCAAAAGAAGCTCTTATCTATGACATTATATGCTTACTAATTGTCTAGTAATATCACATTGTGATTTTTTACAAGTACAATTCTGCTTCTCCATTCTTTAACTCCATCATACCTCTAGACTTATCTCTTTGTTATCTTATCTTCTGACTCTCAGACATTTCCACACTTCCTTTTACATTGAGCAACAAAACCATTGCAATATTAGCCATAGTTGTAAAGATTGGTTAATATCTCATGGTATATTAATGCTGGATTCTTAAATCTATGTATCATTAGAAAGCCATGATAAAGGGCTTTCCAAAAATATATACATTGCTTATGTAATTATTTCTCAGTAATGAAATATTCAGCAATTAATGACAGGTACTCATTGTAATAGTTTTGTTACTAACTTAATAAAGTATCAAATTAACATGTTCTGTCATATTATTACATAATAAATGGGTCATGTGATGTACAACAAGTTTAACAAGGTACAAACGAACCATAACACCACTCTTTTCCCACTTCCATCATCATGAAACCACTATCTATTGACCAAACCAACCAAATTATTACTCTCTTGAATTTGGGTCAATTCACTTGTCAGATCTCTGTTGCTACTGGCTAAACCACTCTACTGTCAGTAGAGTTAGGTCTAAACTTTGTCCTGACCCTGTCAAGTCCACTGGTGGTCATCCTTCCATTATAACTCCTACTGATATATATATGCCATGCTATTTGTCTTATTGGAACTGGCAAGGCTGAAAATGCTGTCCAGGTAACCACTACTCTTCAGGATGTCAAGAACCAGTCCATCTCACCACAAACCATCTGCCATCACCTGAGGAAGCCTGGTATGAAGGCTGTGGTGAAGAAAAAATGCCCTTTTCTTACCAAGCATCATAAGAGAGCAAGAATGAACTTTGCTTTTAGCCATAGGAACTGGACTGTGGAGGACTGGAAGAGAGTCATATGGTCAGATAAGATCAAGATTAATTGCATTGGGTCAGATGGCAAGAAGTGGGCATGGAAAAAAGCAGGAGAGGGTCTAAGTAATAGATTGGTGAGAGGAACAGTAAAGTATGGAGGAGAATCCTTGATGATGTGGGGCTGTATAACTTGGAAGGGTGTTGGGCTGGCTTGCAAGATTGATGGTAAGATGGATACTGATTTCTACATACAGATTCTGAAGGATAAGCTTTATTAAACATTGGGGTTTTAAGGAAAAACTTCAGAGGATATTATTTTTCAGCAGGATAGTAACCCCAAACACACCAGTAGAAGGGCCAAGGAGTGGTTTTTTGGGCATGGATATCATGTAATGGTATAGCCTGCCCAATCTCCAGACCTTAACCCCATAGAACATCTATGATTTCTGTTTAAAGGAAACTAGCAGAGTATTTAAAGCCACTGAAGAGGATTTTAGAACTTTAAGAGTATGTGTAGGTAGAGTGGGACAAGATTGGAGTAGAGGAGTGTCAGAAGTTGATTAAAAGTATGCCTAGAAGGGTTGAAGAGATGATCAAGGCAAATGAAGGATATACCTCCTACCAGTCTTTAATAGCTTATATTTAGCAACAAAACTGTTGCAATGAGTACCTGTTATCAATTGTTGAATATTTCATTACTGAGAAAGAATTACATAAGTAATGTATATATTTTTGGAAAGCCCTTTATCATGGCTTTCTAGTGATACCTAGGTTTGAGGGTCCAGCATCAATGTACCATGAGATATTAACCAATCTTTACAACTATGGCTAATATTTCAATGGTTTTGTTACTCAGTGTATATTTACCCTTGTTCTCTACATTACATCTTATCTTCATCTGTACTAGTCTCACTTCATAGATACCTCTGCACATTGCCTTACTGTAGATATGGAGCATAGCTCTGGTACTTCTAGTATCTGAAACTCTGTCTTACTCAGTCTCTTCATTTCTATGGCTATGCTCTATCTTACTTACAAATTCAATGCAATTCCATAGTATATAACTCCTATAATCTTAGTTGAATATTCTTCAGTTTGAATACATATCAACTTAGTTTTCTCCATTCTACTTCATTCTTGAGTCTCCTGACTCACTCTAATCCTTTTAACCCTCTGACCCATGAGGATTATGAGTACAAGAGTGCAACACATAAGTCTTGCACCAAGAGTTCTTTCCAACTCTGTCCAACTCTGTTAGTGATATCCTTGAACCTACAACTGGAATAGTCTGGAGGGACTGGACTTAACAGTATATTTGAACTCCCACTTGTACTTGCCCCCCCTATTCTAGATGTTATACACTATTACATGTTACAAACAACTGGAATCAGTCTTTGGTTCCAATTGCACCCTCCCTGGAGACTTCCATAGCCTCACCATATGAGAGGAACTAGATCCATCTGTCTTATCTGCACCTTATTATTATATCTAGCCTTATGACCCTTTCGCCTTTCTTCTAACTCCATTACCTAAATTACAGAATACTGGTGAAGAACAACCAATCCAGGAAGAAAAGGTTGATCCAATGCCCAAGGATTATAATAATAGAACTCTCTCCAACCTATTTAATTCTTTCTCTGAGTCCAAGCCAGAAGAACCACCCCATAATTCTTCCAATAATAATAATGACAACTCTGACAATGATGTGCTGTTGGGCTTTGAGCCCTTTAATCAACTTATGGAGGCCATTCAGGAATTGACTTGGCAGGTGCTCTGCCACAAAAACACCAACTCCATCAAAACCAAGGTCCAGGAACCAGATCTGTTTGACAAACTGGACCCCAAGAAACTGCATTCCTTCATAGTTTAGTGTGAACTAAGCTTTCAGGCAAATCTGAAAGCCTTCTGCTGTAAATGATTAAATGTCACCTTCACCCAGTCATATCTGAAGAGCATAGTTCTTAAATAGTTTGAACCAGACTTGCTTGGAGAAGGACCTTGGAACCTCTGTCCTATTATAGCCACCAAACTCTTTTCACAGTGCTAGATGCACTTAACCGTTTTCAATGACTCTAGATGAGTTATCTATCATCGTCACAACACCCATGATTTAGGACAGTCACCATGACACAGCCATGATCACATGACTTATCCCCAGAAGGATACATGAGATCTAACAATCTGCATGACTCACAACTCTTATCTATTGATCCCCATCATGCTTCTCTTCTTTAATCTTCCACTGCCACAGAGCTATTCTACTACCCTATGCTATGCTTCCCTTCTATTTGATATACCACATGACTATACTCTTATGACTCACCCCTCATTCCCTCTTATCTATTAATCTCCATCACAAGGCTATGCAAACCAATGCTGCCACATGGACAGCCTTCTATTTTATATTTCTTATCTTCATCATGACTTACAGTGACTCATCTGATGGACACTGCTATTTACTCTTTATGATATATAACATGTACAAATAGGACCACACATGTACAAATCCCTAGGTAGTATATAAACCTCCAGAGCCTGACTATAGTCCCTAGTCTGATTCTCTTGTTTTTCTCCTTCAACAGAGGAACACTAGACTTTTCCTTTTCTCTTCTTAATGACCCAAGGTAGACTGCTGGTCATTTCTTTTGAATACTCCTTCACTGAAGTTGTTACATTAGAACCAGACTACCTATGACCCCCTATCTACCACTTAACCTAGTTGATGCTGCTGCCCACAAGTGTGTTATCCCCACTTTGTACTATGTAGCCAATGCTAGCTCAACCCAATAACTAGTGCCTTATGCACTCCGCTATACCTTAACCTTCCACAGCCCTTCATCAGAAGATTACTCAAGCCCCATGCCACTCATAGACTATGAGGTCTCTGTAGTACCTCCATTAGTAGAAAGCCTCTGATGGGAAGGAAATCAAGAGTTAGGAGTAGCAAGACCCTTAAGACCTTTAGTAAATTCTTTAGCCTCACCCATCAACTCTTTTCTTTGAGGATTAGAAGAGATTCTCAGAGGAGGCCTCCCCCTTGAAGCATTTCATGCCTGTCTCCCCTTTTCTTTCAGCCAGGAGAGCATGATAATGGATCTGAAGTACAACCCCAATGACACAGGTGGAGAATATCTGTCACCCCCACTACAGTGTGAGCACACTTCCCTCCTGTCTGGCAGGAATTAGAAAAGGAGGGATTGCAGGAGACTGATATCCTCATCAAAATCTTTAGGGGACCTATCACTTTCAGAAACGAGTGGCCAGGAGTTGTAAGGATAAAAAGAGAGGAGCAGGAAGAACCAGTGCTAGCACAAAGAGCACCTAAATGCTACCATTGTTATAAAGAAATCAGGAGGTCTAGAGGTAGTGAACCTAAGGGCTTTAGCAGAATTGAGCTCAGGCCTAGATACTTGCTGAAGAAGCCAAAGTGGTACTGTTAGAAGGAATAGAATCTGTTTTATTCTTGTTGCAGGCCCTTTACCACATGTAAAGCAATGCATCAGAACAAGCAGCTGTATGTCCATTGAGTTTTCTGAGACTTTTATCTTCATCCTTATCACCCTCTACATCCTCTACAAAGCCTTTAAAAGGCTCTCCAACTATCCTTGGCTTGCTAAGTACCAAATCCAGATAAGGATCCTCTGCTTGATGCTGGACATTGAGGGTACCACATAGCAGCAGGCCATCAATGCTTGGGCTGATGAGGCTATGGAAAATGAGTAGAAGTAAACTCCACTCCCACACCTTCAAAAATATAGAAAAACAATATGTTGGGAGAAGAATCAGGATCAGCCTTCATGCTGCCCAAAGAGATGCTCACTGCATTGAGCGGAGCCACACTCCACAGGAACCAAGAAGTGACAGAACTTGCTATGCAGCTTATATTCTACTTAGAGCACATACATGCCCAAATCAAAAGATAGTCTGCTGTAATAAATGCACAGGTGGACATTTTAACCAGGCTGCAGAAAGATAAAGATGATCTGTAGGATAATCTTAATGAACTCAACCAATAGCTGGCCACTATCCCTTAGGCTTTGGGATCAAGCACAGGCCCTGTGCACTCCTCATGGGAGGTCAAATTAAACAAGACCATTTTAGACCCTGGCAAGTTCAGCAAAACATAGGGCCATGTATTTGAAGAATGGTGGACATGTGTACTAATCTGGTGGCAGGTGAACCCAACTGTGCTAGTAGGCTCCAATAGGATGCAGGCAGTGCTAACCAGAATGGAAGGAGGTAATGCAGGAACCTTTGCCTGATCTCAATTAATGAGAATGGTAAATGAGGAGCTTCTGAGCTGGGATACATTCAAGGCTCTCATTACTGCCCAATTCTGGTCCTCCAATGAACAGAAGTGGAACCAGAAGGCCATACAGTCCCTTCATTAAGGCACAGGATTGCTAGAGAGCTTCCTCACTAGGTTTAAGACCTATGAGACTCTGGCCAGCTATGAGGAAGGTCAATTGGTTGAGCTGCTAGAAAAAGGCACCAACTCTGACTTAATTGAGAAGATCATCCTTAGATCAGGATGTATCACAAGTTTAAAGGAACTTAAATCTCAGCTCTGAGAGCTAGGAGTCCATAAACAATTTCTCAGATACATGAAAGCCAGCATTGCCAACAGGGAAGGTCAATAGATGATCTGGGCCCCCACAAGAGACTCCAATGCTATGGACATGGATGTGCTATGCACAGGCATCAGATGCTGGAACTGCAATGGAATGGATAGACATGGATTATCTGAATGTCTGAAATCAAAGGTGCAGTGTTCAGACTGCAAATTCCATGGAGGCAAACACAGAAAGGGATACAAAAGGTCTAAAGAAACCATGCCCCAGAATAAGAATAGGCAGAGACAATAAAGGAATGTCTGAGCCATGAATCAGGGCAAGGATCTTGATTGAGATGGCCAAGCCTTCATTCAGAAAGTGTCCCAGGATGATGTTAAACTCAGCTCTGATAACAATCTGTCTCAGAGGGACATTAAACCTAAGGCTAGTAAGTTGCAACAAGATACAAAGCCAGGCCACTGGGCCAACCATATTCAAGAAATGGAACTTGACAAGGCATGAGCATGGTTTAAAGACTATGAAGCCATCGCTAACACTCGCAAGTCAGATTTTTAATCTCATCCAAATCTGACACAGGGTAGGAGAGGGCTTCTTTCAATCACTACGCATGCCTTCCGATTGAGTCAGAGGAAAAATGGTCTGATACTAAATCTATAATATCTATTTCAAATTTGCTCACAGAGGGGTCCAACCTTGATAGTTGGCTCTCCAGGGAGATTATACTTGGGCTTAATTCCTCTTTAACAACGAATCACAATCCTGCACTATCAGAAAATGCCCTAGTCAGGACAATGGCACCTAAACAGGAAAATACAGTTAAAGCCAGTGAAGAACAGACATGCCCTGTTCTTCTCAGCAGAAATGCTGCTAGATAGCAGAGCCAATGTCATTTTTATTGACAAATCATGGGTGAACATCAGGAACATCATATTCTTTAAATTAGAAAAGCCAATACCAGTCTTCAATGTAGATGGTAGCTCAAACTCAGCTGGAAGAATTACCCACACTGCAAAACTGGTAATAGAGTTCAAAGGACATCACAGTGGAAGTTACAGACCTCAGCAAGAATAGCTTTATTCTCAGATACATGTGGCTCCAGATATACAATCCTATGGTGGATTGGACCACAGGGGAGGTCACTATGACCTGGTGCCCCAAACAGTGCTGCAACCTTTTAGAACCAAACCAGTATAACATTTATGCCACACTAAAAACAGAACCAGCAGAAACCAAGGTTGAAGCAACTCCAAAACAATTGGTACCACCACAGTTCCACAAATACATCAATGTCTTCTCCAAAAAAGAGTTGGAGCAGATGCCCATCAGAAAACCATGAAATCATGCAATAGATCTGAAAGAAGACTTTGTTCCTAAGAAAGGACAATTGATATATCTCTGCAGGAGCAGGAGGAAGTATCAGCCTTCATTGACAATCAACCAGAGAAAGGATATATCCATTCCTTCAAATCAGAACAAACTAGTCCAGTCTTCTTTGTGTCAAAGAAAGACAACTGGAAGTGAATGGTATAGGACTACCATTACCTCAATGAAGAAACTATCAAAACAATTACCCTTTGCTACTCATCTCATAGCTTGTTGACAAGCTCAGAGGCGCAAAGATGTTCACAAAAATAAATCTCAAATGGGAATATAACAATGTTTGCATTAAGCATGGAGACAAGTGGAAGGCCACTTTTGTCTACCGTCGTAAGTCATTCAAATGCCTAGTCATGTACTTTGGACTCTACAACTTCCCCACCACTTTTCAAACCATGATGAACAAGCTGTTCTTGAACATGGATGATGTGGTCATGGTATACATTGATGACATAATGATCTTTATGAAAACAACAGATAAAGCCAAATACAATGCCATAGTACTTGAAGTACTACAACAACTAGAGAAAAATGACCTATTTCTAAAGCCAGAAAAGTGCTTATTTCATCAGTTGGAGATAGAATTCCTTGGCATGATTATTGAAAAGGATGGAATAAAAATGGATGAGTCAAAAGTAAAAGCAATAATGGAATGGTCACAGCCAACTACCGTAAAAGGAGTCAGGAGCTTCTTGGATCTAGCCAACTTCTATTGAAGGTTAATCAAGAACTATACAAAAGCTACATGCCCCTTACATGACCTTACCAAGAAGGATATTAGCTTTAAATGGGATAACACCATGGAACAAGTGTTTAACATGCTGAAGCAAGCCTTTATAACCACACCCATTTTAGCATTCCCAGATATAGACAACAAGTACTGCCTGAAATGTGATATATTGAACTATGCCACAGAAGCAGTCCTATCTATAGAAAAAGATAATCATTGACACCTGGTTGCCTTCTACAGCCACTCAATGATGCCACCAAAGTGGAACTATCAAGTTGCAGACAAAGAGATGTTGAGTGTCATCTGTGCATTAGAGCAATGGTGACACTATCTTGAAGGTGCATGTCACCAATTTGAAATTCAGAATAATTATGCCAACCTTCAATGGTACATGACAAGGCAGGACCTCACATGCAGACAAGCCTGATGGGCATAATATCTATCCAGGATTCACATGAAATGGCATCATAAGCCAGGAGCCACTATGGGAAAGGCTAATGCATTGTCCCACCAAGAGGACCACAGAGTTGGGGCTGAGCATGACAACAAACACATGTTAGTCATAGTGCCTGAAATGCTGTCTTGCCAAGACTGAATCTCTACTATGATGATTCAGAATGAAGAACACATATTAACAAATAAAATTCAAAAACAGCTTGCTCAGCTATTGAAGAATGACCTTCTGAAGTTGAGAACTCACAGATTTTCCCAGGATGAAATAGGCCTATATAGAGATATAAAGGATGCTTGTTTTGTGCCCACAGATCCACAGCTAAGAATGCAGATTATTCAAAAGCACCATGATATAATCATTACCGGATACCCTAGTTATGAAAAAATATTAGAAAATATAAAAAGAAACTTCACATGGTCAAGAATGTCATTACTTGTGAGGGAATACATCACTAGATGTGACAAGTGTTAATGCATGAAAGGATTTAATTAGCCTCTGGCAGGCTTGCTGAACCCATTGGATGTACCCAATCAGCTCTGGGAACACATTTCAGCAGACTTCATCACAAATCTACCCAAATTCCACAGATTTGACACAATCTTGACAGTTGTTGATAGATTCTCAAAAGAAGTCATATTGATTCCATGCCTCAAAATGAGCAGTATCTTAGACACTGTCTTTCTATTTTTAGATCACATCTGAAAGCACCATGGTCTTTCTAAGATGGTCACTTCAAACTAAGGACCACAGTTTGCTATGCAGGTAATGTGGGAAATCAACCAGTGACTTGGTATCTCTTTGAAACTCAGTACCTCCTTCCATCCACAGACAGACAGACAGATGGAGATAGTCAATAAAGAAGTTGCAAAGTTTCTGAGGAACTATTGTGTAAATAAACAAGATAAATGGGTTAATTGACTTGCCATTGCCCAGTTCTTCATTAATAATAGAAAACACAGCTCTCATGGCAGGATACCATTTGAGATAACAAAAACATTTCACTCAAGGATTAGTGTAGAACTGCTTTCTCCTTAGACCAACAGAGTGCCAGCCACTCAAACATTTGAGAAAAACTAAATGCAGATCTTTGAGCAGGTTCAGGATGCATTAACAAAATCCCAGACAAAAATGAAGGCGAATGCTGACAAGCATTGTAGTGCCACCCTAGCATATGCCATTGGCAATCAGATCTGGCTTGCAACAGAAAATCTTCACTTGACACATGTCTCAAAGAAACTATCTGAGAGATGGCTTGGTTCATATACAATTATAGATCTGATCAGAATTAATGTAGTAAAATTAAAACTCCCATGTTTCATGAGAATTCACCTGGTTATGAACGTCTCTAGGGTCAAACCTTATAGGGAAAGGTTAGAGGGCCAAACTGTTGATCGCCCCAGACTGGTGCAAGTTACTGAGGACTAAAATAATGAATGGGAGGTCAACCATATTGTAGATTTGTGATTACATGGAAAATGCCTAGAATACCTCATTTATTGAAAAGGATACAACAAGTCAGATTGGACATGGGAACTGCTTACCCATTTGGGACATGTGCAAGATGCAGTGCATGACTTTCATGATTTCAATCCCTCTACCCCACAGGCTCTATTCTTATCTTCACTGGACTTTCTTCTCCTGTTTGGCACAAGAGCTGATAACTACACTGTGCTTGTACAGCATGACATTTCCTTTAATTGCCTGGAAGTCGATCTTTAGTGAGGGGATAGTGTTATGGCCACCAAACTCTTTTCACAGTGCTAGATGCACTTAACTGTTTTCAATGACTCTAGATGAGTCATTCATCATTGCCACAATACCCATGACTTAGGATGGTCACCATGACACAGTCACAATCATGTGACTTATCCCCAGAAGGATATATGAGATCTAACGACTTGCATGACTCACAATTCTTATTTATTGATCCCTATTATACTTCTCTTCTTTAATCTCCCACTGCCACAGGGCTATTCTACTATTCTATGCTATGCTTCCCTTCTATTTGATATACCACATGGCTATACCCTTATAACTCACCCCTTATTTCCTCTTATCTATTAATCTCTGTCACAAGGCTATGCAAACCAGTGCTGCCACATGGACAGCCTTCTATTTTATATTTCTTATCTTCACTGCCTTCATCATAACTTACAGTGACTTATCTGATGGATACTGCTATCTACTCTTTATGGTATATAACATGTATAAATAGGACCACACATGTACAAATCCCTAGGTAGTATATAAATCCTCAGAGCCTGACTGGAGTCCCTAGTCTGGTTTTCTTGTTTTTCTCCTTTAACAGAGGAACACTAGACTTAAAACTCTTTCCCTTTCCTCTTCTTAATAATCCAAGGTAGACTGCTGGTCATTTCTCTTGAACACTCCTTCACTGAAGTTGTTACATGTTCTCTCTAAATGAATGGTTGGGAGATCTTTTTCTTTGAGCTTCAATCAAATTTTGATCCCCATGAATCTGTTGAAGATACAGAAGCTCAGCTCAAGCACCTCCATATGAAGGAGAACCAATGGATCTCTAGCTACATCATTTAGTGGAACCATTTGGCCAGCCAAGTCTGAAAATAGAATTCTGGCATGCTCCACTGGAGCTTTTATAGCAGACTTTCTAACTATATCAAGGATAAATTATTCTGACAAGGTAAATCCCATGACCTCTATGACCTTTATGTGCTTGCCCAACAAATTGACCATTGTTATTGGGAACAGAAGAAGGAGGTCAATAGGGTGATCAAAATATCTGATCCCAACTCCAGGAATCACCTCAAGGGCACTTCCTCTTCTTTATCATCTGCTGTCAACTCTAACAACTTCAAGTTTAGGAGCTCTGATTTCGAGAACACCAAATCTGATAGTCATTCGAACTCTGGAATCCCTGCAACATTCAAGCCTGACCTGTTGTCAAAGTTGGAAAAAGATAGAAAGCTCACAGGGGCTGAATACAAATATCACTTTAACAACAAGCTTTGCATATTCTGTGGGCAAGCTGGACACATGGCAAAAGAATGCCCTAAGTCATTCTCCAAAGTAGCTAGGGCCCATGCTTTAAAGACTGAAACACTGGAAGTCTCCAGCATGGAGGCAGAAAATTAGCTAGCAACCTTGATGACTCTGCATGGAATTGAGGTTGCATTGACTCCACCCATGCACTAAAAGAGGTCCATTTCAACATGTCTGCACTCTCCAACCTTCACTCTCTCATGCCCTTCATCTCTATTCGTTCATATGATACTCTGTCATTTTCTACACTTGTAGACTCTAAATCTTCTGATTGTTTTATAGATACTTTATTAATGAACATGAACTTTCAACCTATTCTATATTCCTGCTCCTACTCCATTTCTTCAATGGAACCTCCAACTCAACCATTGTCTAGGAGGGTCGAAGCAGTGCTGAAAGCCAAAGGAGGCTATACCAAGTACTAATATATATCAAATACTCTGTTTATAATAAAAGATACAAAACTATTCCAATATAGTTACTGATTTGAAATGGCTATATCTCAGCCATTTGTAGGTCAAATCATGTGATACAATGACTGGTAGGTAGCCAAGAGTGTGTACATATATTTGGCTTACTATAGCTAAGCATGATTCCCATGGGATGTTGTGGTGCATGCAGTGCACCATGTTGACATTGGTTATTGAAACGCTTTTGTACCTTACTGTATTTTAAATTTGCCCAACAATAGTGATTAGTACCTTTATAACCTGGATACAAAGCCTTAACTGCTGAGACAAAAGTATCCCAGTCCAGTGGTTGTCAGGTAGCCTCATCTAGAGTCTCTCATACCTCTACTTCATCAAGATCTGCATAATGAAGAGCAGCTTGATTACTGAGCATATCAATGTCCTTCAAGTATCAAGGGAAATAAGATGGAGTCTTTCCATCAAATGTAGGCACATGAGAAGTGCCACAAAGTGGCATATGAAATTGTGGTTGAGCCATTAGTAAAACTGGAGTTAGCAAAACCAAATTAAGTGGATTGAATAAAACTGGACTTAAGGAAATCAGATTCAGTGAAGTAGAAGTGGAATATGCTATAGGTTAGTAGACAAATAATTCAGAATGAAGAAACAAAAAGATTTGTGAGTTATTGACACCAAGGTATGGATTAGAGCGACCTTCTCAATATCTATGGAAACTGCTTGTGGTGGGCTTCAGTTATAAGATAGATGAGTAGTTGTGGTGTGGATGCAAGTATGACTTGACCCAAGGAGTTCCTAGCAAAGGTGAGGGATGAGAAGGGGTAGCTATGATAGACCTTAGTGTAAGTAAATAAGTTCAGTTAGTTCTAGACTTGTAGAAAAGATGGATTAAAGTATTCAGTTAGAGATAGAGAGTTTCTGAAGTGCAGAAAACTGGATTAAAGAGAGTCTGAAGTGTGAGAAGACCAGATAGAAGGTGTCCAGTGTATTTTGAAGCAAAGCAAAACTAAATAAAATATCAGATATAAAGTGAATAGTAAAAGACAAGAATAGAGACTAGCACAGTTGGTAAACTGAGCACCCCAATGACTACATGGTAGAGCCAAACAAAGGGTACATTTAATGGTGGAACAAAAACCAATCAAACTTAGCTGTTATTCAATATCCTAAGTACAAGACTTTATAGTCTGGGCATATCCATGACTCAGGCACTGATGTAAATAAACTAGACAGTACACATGTGCTACTGTCAATGATAACAAGGAGATGAAATGAGATAGAATCTAATCAGAATAAATATAACAGTCTGAATTGTATCAAGGAGACCAAGTGAGCTAAGATACAAACTAGAAAAAATGGCAGAATTGTGGTAGACAAAGTGGTGTAAATGAAGGCAAGTTAGTTCTAGCAATATGCCATGAGCTTACGTAGGTAGAAAAGATAAAGATAAATGAGAAATAGCAGAAAAACCAGACTTAAAACTAAAAAATACCAAACTAAATATCAGACTAACTGGATTAAACCAGTGAACTAATCAGACTAGGATCACGAGCAGATTGACATGGAGCATAGAGGGATATCTTGAAGGATGATAGGAAATATTATAAAGACTTAGAAATGGCTTTTGCAAATATAAGGAGCAGTCAGCTTCTATAGTGCCTCCTCTTCAGCCTTATGGCACATGGCTTCTTCTTCTTCATCTCGGCATGATACCTCCACTTGGCAGCCTTTGTGTCCCAGAGCACGTCATCATTGTTCTCATATTTCGCAAGGTGGGTATTATCTCAGGTAAAAATGTTGGTGATGTTGAACATAGTGGGATATGTTTAAAGTCAACCAAGGGAAAAGGTTGGACTTTATACTCCAAGTTGAATTTGAACTCCACATTGTTCTTGGCTAAAATGGCCTTCAGGGGTTCAGGTCTAAGATGGGAATACTGTCATATTGTGATTTTTTACAAGTACAATTCTGCTCCTTCATTCTTTAACTTCATTATACCTCTAGACTTATCTTTTTGTTATCTTATTTTCTAAATCTCAGACATTTCCATACTTCCTTTTATGTTTACTCTTGTTCTTTACATTATATCTTATCTTCATTCATACTAGTCTTGCTTATAGATACCTTCACACATTGTCTTACTGCAGATATAAAGCATAGCTTTGGTACTCCTAGTATCTGGAACTCTGTCCTACTCAGTCTCTCCATTCCTATGGCTATGCTCTGTCTTACTTACAAATCCAATGCAATTCCATAGTATATAACTTCTGTAATCTTAGT
>JBBPTW010000406.1:0-14796 GCA_038094575.1 Phylloporus cf. nigrescens
CCGGAAGCAATTCCGTGATCTCACAACTGTGAAGCGTGTTGCTAACAATCACCCTTATTCTCATCTCGTACAGGTCAATGAACTCTCTGGAAGGGATCCGGAATCTATCTCTCGCAAGTATGGAAACCGGATTCTCCGGAATGATGAGGGGCTTGTAGTTGCCCATCATAGCCTTCCCCTTTGAGCAATCGAGGCGTGTGTTGGTGATTCAGGATGTACCATTGTGGGCGTTTTGGATTCCAGTTCCGAGATTGTTGCTATACCCAAGCGTATTTGGGAGGAGTTAGGACTTCCAGTCCACTCCGACCATACTATGCGCATGTCATCTGCCAATACTAACGTCAACACTACTATTGGTGTCTTGGAGAACCTTTCTCTTGACTTTGGCGCAGGAGAAGTCATGGTCCAGATACAAATCCTGGCTCGTGCTAACTTCGACTTGTTGCTTGGTTGTCCTTTCCATTGTCTTATGAGTGCTAACATGGAAGATTTTCTGGATGGTGCCCAGAACATAACTCTTCGCGACCCTAATACAGGGAAGCAGTATACCTTGCCTACCCGGGCTTGGTCAGAAGGGTGCCCTCGCTGTTGCGACTGGAAACAGTGTAATAACCATCAATCCGTTCTTGAAATGGGTTTTTAGAAATCGATGATCTGCCTTATGGTTGGGGAGATTCCGGTATAACGTCTACTCAATCTGGTCTTAATCTGGTTCCTGCTCTTTCTTCTTCTCTATATGTTTCCACTTCTCCTTCTTCAAATTACGCTTATCTCTCCTCTACTCAATCTGTCCTTCAACTGGAAGCTCTTTCTGCCCTTTCTTCTGTTTATTCTTATGATGAAACCTCACATGTCCTGGCTTATAAACCAGTGGCTAAGAAGGTTTGATCAGTGGTTGCACCCACTGATGTAGAATTTCATATTACATGGACCCTACCAGAAAATCCGCTTGCCGGACTCAAACCACTTCCGGTTATTCCTCCGGACTTTGTTCCCAGTGTCCAGTTTACCCAAGAACGTGCTGACAATCTAGATCTCGATCCTGCTAAATGGCTCTGGCCAGAAGAAGTCAAACTAGTTTGTTGGATTCTCCATGACCATGAGAAAGCCTTCGCTTGGGTTCCTACTGAGCAAGGTAGACTTGATGAATGGTATTTTCCTCCGGTTAAAATCCTGACTGTACCCCATACTCCTTGGGCTCTATGAAACATTCCGGTTCCACCTGCTATGTGGAATGGTGCTATTCAAATCATCAAGGACTGAATCACATCCAGAGTCTATGAACCATCTACTGCTTCTTACAGGTCTCGTTGGTTCTGCATCTTTAAGCAGGACGGTAAATCTCTTCGTCTCGTTCATGACCTACAGCCTCTTAATGGGGTTACTATTCACGACTCTTCCACCCCTCCATTTGTGGAACACTTTGCTGAATCCTTTGCCGGATACACAGTGTATGGGATGATGGATCTGTTCGCTGGATATGACCAATGTCCGCTCCATCCGGAATCCCAGGACTTGACTACATTCAATAGTCCTATGGGTCCACACTGTCTCACTACTGTTCCTATGGGTTACACTAATGCTGTTCAGATCTATCAGGTAGACATGTCGTTCATCCTTCAGGATGAAATCCCTCGCCATACCTATCTGTTCATCGATGACCTACCAGTTAAATCTGTTACTACTCGGTACCAGAGACCGGATGGTTTGTATGAGACCATTCTGGGGAATCCACACATCTATTGCTTCATTTGGGAACATCTAGAGATCGTTCATTGCATTATCCAGCACCTTGAAAACGTTGGAGTGACTATCTCTGCCAAGAAGTTTGTTCTAGCTGCACTGGATGTCACTATGGTCGGACACAAGTGTACGGCGGATGGCCGGATCCCCCATGAAAACAAAGTACAGAAAATCTGTGACTGGCCAGAGTGCGAAACCCTCACTCATGTGCACAGATTCCTAGGTGTGTGTGGTGTACTCCACATTTTTATTAAAGATTTTGCTTCTATTGCTCGTCCCCTCGTACATCTCACTCGAAAGGGTATCCCCTTCGAATGGGGCGAGGAACAAAAATATTCTATGCAGCATCTAAAGGATGCTATCTGTACCTCTCCCGCCCTCCGGTGCTTGGATTACGAATCTGGTTGTGAGGTGATCCTAGCTGTTGACACATCCATAGTCGCAGTCAGATTCATCCTTTCCCAAGAAGGTGATGATGGGAAGCGGTATCCAAATCGCTTTGGCTCACTCAGCCTTACCAAGGTTGAAAGCCGTTATTCCCAACCCAAATTAGAGCTTTATGGACTTTTTCGCGCTCTTCACACAGTCCGGATATTCATCTTTGGTGTCGCTAACTTCACAGTGGAAATGGATGCAAAGTTTGTGAAGGGTATGATAAACAACCTGGATCTACAACCCAATGCGACCATCAATAGATGGATTGCTGGTATCCTGCTTTTTCATTTTCGTCTTGTTCATGTTCCTGCTACCTGGCATACCGAGGCGGATGGCCTTTCCTGGTGTCCAGTCTTGGATGACGACCCTCTGAAGGAAGATGACTTTGAGGGTTGGCTAGATAATACCTATTCCTTCTCGATTTCACTTCTTAATGAACATAGTCCTGCCTTTCCAGGCATCGCTCACTTCTCTAGACATTCTGCTGGATCTACTTGCCACATGCATGGATTGTCTATCCTGCTTAACACAGCACTGGTACCGGACTCTCTGACCCCGGTTATCCCAAGATCTTCAAAAGCTCTAATTAAAGAGTCCCGGATTGCTCGTATCCGGTTATTTCTCAAGACTCGCATTTGACCTTCTGATATCACCAACTCCAACTACCAATCTTTCATCAATTCTGTCACTCGTTTCTTCTTACTGGGGGATGCTCTGTACTGTCGAGAACCCCATGGCCATCATCAGTTGGTTGTTCCGGTAGAATGCCGTTACAGACTCATTTAGGAGGTTCATGATAACCTCGGGCACAAAGGTGTCTTTTCTGTCTGGACTCAGTTGCTCCTCCGCTTCTGGTGGCCCATGTTAATCGACAACGTCAAATGGTACATCAAGACTTGTCATGAATGTCAAATCCAGCAAACTCAAAAAATTCACATTCCACCCACTGTTCCGGTTGTGGATGGGCTCTTTCAAAAAGTCCACATCGATACTATGGTTATGCCCAAATCTGGTAGTTACTGGTATATTGTTCAGGCTCGCTGCGCTCTGACAGCTTATCTGGAATGGAGAATGCTGCGCTCAGAGAATGCAGCTGCTATTGCATCTTTCATTTTCGAAGATATCCTTTGTCGTTGGGATGTCGTCTCTGAATTGGTTACTGACAATGGCTCACCTTTTGTTCAAGCACTAAACACTCTATCTGACTGGTATGGTATCCGGCATATCCGGATATCCCCCTATAACTCTCAGGCGAACAGTGTGGTTGAACGGCATCATTTTGATGTCCAGGAGGCCATCGTTAAAAGTTCCCTGGGAGGGGAGATTCGCTGGCCGCTGACAGCTCACTCCATTTTTTGGGCAGAGCGTGTTACTATTCTGAAGTTGACCGGACTCTCTCCATACTTCATGGTGCATGGAGTTGAGCCCCTCTTTTCTTTTGATCTGGCGGAGGCCACATTTCTTGTTCTGGCTCCTGATTCTAACGAAGTTTCTAGTTCTGACCTGATTGCTTGGAGAGCCTCACAGCTCCAAAAGCGTCAGGAAGATATCGAGTCTATGTGCAGAAAAGTCTTCGCACTACAGTTCGCGTCCTTGAAGCAATTCAAGGCACACTTCAAAAACCGAATCCAAGACTATGAGTTCCGTCCTGGCGATCTCGTCTTGGTCTGGAATACCCAGATAGAGAAAGAGTTAAACCGGAAGACAAAACCACGCTACTTGGGTCCAATGGTGGTTCTTTGAAGGACTACTGGAGGATCTTACTTGCTGGCAGAGTTGGATGGCGCCATCTCTAGGTTGAGGTATGCGGCATTTCGATTGCTACCTTACTTTACAAGGATGAAGATTGCAATTCCAGTATCCGGTCTCACTGGATTAAGCAATACGAAGTTGGATGACTTCGAGGCAGAAGATGATGTCAAGTACGATGAGGAAGATGAGGAAGCAGTCTCTCAAGACTAGCCTTCCTCCACATAAAACAATGATACCCAATTTCTTTTGCTATGTATCTGCTTCCATCCCGGGTTTCATCCGGTGACTTCTGCTTTATCCCGGGTTTCGTCTGGTGTCTCTCCCAAAAACAGAACAAAACGCTAAAGAAACATAACAGACACTTATACGATAGTATCTCTTGTCTCTTATCATCAAAAGACTAAAACTATAAAATGATGAAAACAAACAGAATACAGGAATCACTTTCACTTCGTTGAAGAGCTCTTACTTCATTCACTTGTGCAGACGCAGAACACGCACTTTGCTTTTGGCCCAGCTTCAATCTGGTATCGACCAGAACTGGACTCTTACTATCTGGTAGGGGAAGAGGTTGAAAGATGCATGAAGAACAAAAATCAAGTGGAAACTTGTTATCCAGTGTCATGTCCCCAGCCTTTCTTTCTTAATCTGTTTCATTTTGGTTATTTTCTTTCTCTTAATTAGGATCCGGGCGGTTTGGACACAGACACGGACACGGATGACTATTGCTACACCATGGACGGTACAAGTACGTTATATTGAGATGGTGCAACGATGACTATCTATGGCCCACCACCATCGATCCTCTGCTCCCAAGTCTGCTGGATATGCACCATCTCCGCCAGTGCGCCAGCCATCTTGGCACCCGCTTCTGCCATCTGCGATTCCGTCCTTTTGAAGTCAGCCTGCCATTGGAGCATGTCAGCCTCCAATCGCGTGATAGCGAGGAGACCTTGCTCCCATGGTGTCGCCTGCCTGTATTTGCACACGTCGGCATGCCCGACCGGCTGCTTCTTGCGCGGCGCCTTCTTCACTGGCTTGTCATCGGAGTCTTGGACAATGATAGGTTCATCATCATCTTCCAGCGTGGGCATCGCTAGGTGCCTCAGTTTCGATGGGCGCACTGTCAACTCGTTAGCGCTGCCAATAACTTGATATCCGGTCTACTTACCCAGTGCTTTTCCCTTGCCCTTCACCTCTTTCCAGTTCACGCAGTTGCGCCTCTGAGACTTGTCGCACTTCTCTTTGAGGCGCGTGCACCGTAGGCAGGTGCAGTTGGGAGGGCCTTCGCATATTGCGACTGCCTTGGCGCTATAAGAAAGATAAAAAGTTGGGTGATGATAAAAGTGGTGGGTGCGAGTTAAACTTGTCCCAGGGGTTCCTTGGTAAGGTTGGTAGGGTGAGAAGGTGTTGCTATGAGAAGACCTGAGCGCAAATAGACAAGTCTGGTTGATTCCGGACTCGCAAGTGAAGCAGATGCGTAGTTTCCAGTACCGGAAAGCATACCAGATATGGCGGATAGGACGAACAGCGATGAAGACAAAAGACAAACGATGAGGGGAAGCGTCATGAAGACTCGATGATAGAGTTTGACACTTAGTGAGATGAACGATGGGGTGCAAAACCTGTCCATTTGGAACAAGGTACAAGATTTTTATAGTCTGGGCATACCCTGCAACTAAGTAAGGTACAGATGAGAATAAAGTGACAGCATCAGTCAACTGCCAACAGTATCAAGAAACGAAATATGAAGTTAGAATATAAGTGACAGCTCGAGTCCAGTGACGGTGGTATCAAGGTATGAAGTGAGATGAGATATGACCTGGACTCAATAGAGAGGATAAACGTACGAAGAGCTCACGGACCATGCGGGCATACGAAGACTGATTAGTCCGTACAGTGGTCGATAAGTCTATATAAGTAAGAAAGAAACAAAATAAAAATAAAATGTAGAAAGCAGAACAAGTGACTGGATGCATGACCGGATAGTATACTGGATACGTGGTCCGGTGTTAGTCTGGTACCGGAATAAACAAATATGTACTTGATCACGAGCGGATAGACGCGGGACACTAAGGGACGTTTTGAAGGACACTCTTGAACACTATGGGAACCTAGAAAGACAGGGGACAAGCCCCTACGAACGTAAGGAGCACTAAGCTCCTACATCCGCAGAGGACTTAGAATCTGACTGTCCCCAGTCAGTCACATGACTGGATATTGAGGGCGGACCTTGAAACATGACAATGCCGGCGGAGTTTCACCTCAACGCATCACGTCACATCTCTCTCCCTTCTCTCTTCTCTTCTCACTCTCACCCTTCTTCTTTTCTCACCACCATGTCCGCCAACTCAACCATCGACGACATCCTCGCCCTCAACTCCCAAGAGGATCTGAACTCAGTGCACATCCAAGCAGCACGCACACTCAAGATGGCTGGCGAACGGGTCTACGCCGAGGCCCTCGCAATCTCAGATGACAAGGAGATGCTCTGTGAGGAGCAAGAGATGTGGCTAACGAGATGGGATGGCATCTTGGTATGTGGCAGAAATTCTCATTCGCGTTAGTGATATTAACCAATGTCTCAGAAGGATTTACAGGATTGCCTGCACCAAGTGCACGAGCATGGTGCAGAGGCTCACATCGAAGGGTGCATCATCACCGGCATGGAAGCGGTCCGGAAGATGTCCAACAAATGGCGCAAAGAGATCAAAGCACACTGCTGATGGGCTGAGGAAGACGAGGTGCATCGACGACGGGAAGAGCAAGAACGCATGAAGGCGCAGACGGACCCAGCCGTCGAGAAGACACCGGAAGCGAGCAAGGGGACGACGCAGCGAGTGGTCGTCATTGTCAGGCGTCCAGCAGCGACGACGACGACTGAAATCCCTGAGGCTGGGCCATCACGCCCCGTTTGTACCAAGGTATGTGGTCACCAGTACTGATTCTGGTCGAGTACTAACCGGGTTGAACAGCGAGCTCACCCCATTATAGAAGACGACGATGACGAAGACGAAGACAATGGTGAAGAAGAAGAAGCCCCTCCCGCCAAGAAGGTGTCGCCAACTGCTTTCGCTGGAACAATCACGCACGCTGAGCCGTGCACCAAGTGTGCGAAGGCAAAGGAAGTTTGCCAAGGGCCACCCAACCACACCTGCTCAAGGTGCTCGCACCTGAAGGAGAGGTGCAAGAAGTCGCAGGGACGAAACCGTGTGAACCAGAAGGAGGAAAAGGCAACAGATGTGAAAGGCAAGGGGAAGGCACCTGGTAAGTGAACTGGATCATGAGTTACCAGTAGCGCTAACTAATTGACAGTTCGCCCATCAAAACTGAGGCGTCGCGCAACGCCCACTCCAGAAGACGACGACGATGCCATCATTGTTGAAGATTCCGACGACGCACCTGTGAAGAAGGTGCTGCCCAAGAAGAAACAACCGATCCAACATGCGACGGTCCGGATGTACGGACGTGCAACGCTGTACGAAGCCGGCCTGCTGGCCATCACCCAACTGGAGGTGGAGATGCTCCAGTGGCAGGTGGACTTCAAGAAGGCCGAGGTACAGTTGGCGACCGCAGGGACGAAGATGGGGAACACGCTCGCGGAATTGGCAAGCATCCACCGTACCTGGGAACAGAGGATCGACAAAGGTGGGCCGTAGGTAGAAGTCGTTGTGCCGTCGTGTTTGTTTCCCATAGCGTACTTGTGTCATTATTTGTATCGAATGTCATGTGTCCATGTCTGTGTCCGTTGTCCAAGTCCGCCCGGATCCTAATTAAGAGAAAGAAAATAACCAAAATGAAACAGATTAAGAAAGAAAGGCTGGGGACACAACACCGGATAACAAGTTTCCACTTGATTTTTGTTCTTCGTGCATCTTTCAACCTCTTCCCCTACCGGATAGTAAGAGTCCGGTTCCGGTTGATACCGGATTGAAGCTAGGCCAAAAACAAAGTGCGTGTTCTGCATCTGCACAAGCAAATGAAGTAAGAGCTCTTCAACGAAGTGAAAGTGATTCCTGTTTGTTTTTATCATTTCATAGTTTTAGTCTTTGGATAATAAGAGATGAGAGATACTATTGTATGAGTGTCTGTTATGTTTCTTTAGCATTTTGTTTTGTTTTTGGGAGAGACACCGGACGAAACCCGGGATAAAGCGGAAGTCACCGGACGAAACCCGGGATGGAAGCAGATACATAGCAAAAGAAATTGAGTATCATTGTTTTATGTGGAGGAAGGCTAGTCTCGAGAGACTGCTTCCTCATCTTCCTCATCGTACTCAACGTCCTCTTCTGCCTCAAAGTCATCCAACTCTGTATTGCTTAATCTGGTGAGACCGGATACCGGAATTGCAATCTTCGTCCTTGTAAAGTAAGGTAGCAACCAAAATGCCACATACCTCAACCTAGAGATGGTGCCATCCAACTCTGCCAGCAAGTACGATCCTCCAGTAGTCCTTCGAAGAACCACCATTGGACCCAAGTAGCATGGTTTTGTCTTCCGGTTTAACTCTTTCTCTATCCAGGTATTCCGGACTAAGATGAGATCGCCAGGACAGAACTCATAGTCTCAGATTTGGTTTTTGAAGTGTGCCTCGAATTGCTTCAAGGACACGAACTGTAGTGCGAAGACTTTTCTGCGCATAGACTCGATATCTTCCTGACGCTTTTGGAGCTGTGAGGCTCTCCAAGCAATCAGGTCAGAACCAGAAACTTTGTCAGAATCAGGAGCTGGAACAAGAAATGTGGCCTCCACCAGATCGAAAGGAAAAAGGGGCTCGACTCCATGCACCATGAAGTACAGAGAAAGTCCAGTCGACTTCAGAATAGTAACACGCTCTGCCCAAAAAACGGAGTGAGCTGTCAACGGCCAGTGAATCTCCCCTCCCAGGGAACTTTTAACGATGGCCTCCCGGACATCGAAATAACGCCGTTCGCCTGAGAGTTATAGGGGGATATCCGGATATGCTGGATACCATACCGGTCGGATAGAGTGTTTAGTGCCTGAATGAAAGGCAAGCCATTGTCAGTAACCAATTCAGAGATGACACTCCAACGACAAAGGATATCTTCGAAAATGAAAGATGCAATAGTGGCTGCATTCTCTGAGCGCAGCATTCTCCATTCTGGATAAGCTGTCAGAGCGCAGCGAGCTTGAACAATATACCGGTAACTACCAGATTTGGGCATAACCATAGTATCGATGTGGACTTTTTGAAAGAGTCCACCCACGACCGGAACAGTAGGCAGAATGTGAATTTTTTGAGTTTGCCAGATTTGACATTTGTGACAAGTCTTGATGTACCATTTGACGTCGTCGATTAACATGGGCCACCAGAAGTGGAGGAGCAACCAAGTCCGGACAGAAAAGACACCTTTGTGCCTGAGGTTATCATGAACCTCCTGAATGAGTCTGTAACGGCATTCTACCGGAACAACGGCCATGGGGTTCTCGACGGTACAGAGCGTCCCCCAGTAAGAAGAAACGAGTGACAGAATTGAAAAAAGATTGGTAGTCGGAGTTGGCAATATCAGGAGGTCGTGTGCGAGTCTTGAGAAATAACCGGATATGAGCAATCCGGGACTCTTTAAGTAGAGCTTTCAAAGATCTTGGGATAACTGGGGTAGGAGAGTCTGGTACCAGTGCTGTGTTAAGCAGGATAGACAATCCATGCATGCGGCAAGTAGGCCCGGTAGAATATCTAGAGAAGTGAGCGATGCCTGGAAAGGCAGGACTATGTTCATTAAGAAGTGAAACTGAGAAGGAATAGGTGTTATCTAGCCAACCCTCAAAGTCATCCTCCTCCGGGGGGTTGTCACCCGAGACCGGACGCCAGGAAAGGCCATCCACCCCAGTATGTCAGGTAGCGGGAACATGAACAAGATGAAAATGAAAGAGCAGGATACCAGCAATCCATCTATTGATGGTCGCATTGGGTTGTAGATCCAGGTTGTTTATCATACCCTTCACAAACTTTGCATTCATTTTCACTGTGAAGTTAGTGACACCAAAGATGAATATCCAGACTGTGCGAAGAGCATGAAAAAGTCCATAAAGCTCTAATTTGGCTTGGGAATAACAGCTTTCAACCTTTGTGAGGCTGAGTGAGCCAAAGCGATTTGGATACCGCTTCCCATCATCACCTTCTTGAGAAAGAATGAATCTGACTGTGACTACGGATGTGTCAACAGCTAGGATCACCTCACGACCGGATTCATAATCCAAGCGCCAGAGGGCAGGAGAGGTACAGATAGCATCCTTTAGACGCTGCATAGAATATTTTTGTTCCTCGCCCCATTCGAAGGGGACACCCTTTCAAGTGAGATATACGAGGGGACGAGCAATAGAGGCGAAATCTTTAATAAAAATGCGGAGTACACTGCACACACCTAGAAATCCACGTACATGAGTGAGGGTTTCGCACTCTGGCCAGTCGCGGATTTTCTGTACTTTGTTTTCATGGGGGATCCGGCCATCCGCCGTACACTTGTGTCCGACCATAGTGACATCCGGTGTGGCTAGAACAAACTTCTTGGCAGAGATGGTCGCTCCAATGTTTTCAAGGTGCTGGATAATGCGATGAACGATCTCGAGGTACTTCCAAATGAAGCGGCGAATATCCAGATTACCGGGAATGGTCTCGTATGAACCATCCAGTCTCTGATACCGGGTGGTAACAGATTTCACTGGTAGGTCGTCAATAAACGGATAGGTATAGCGAGGAATTTCGTCCTGAAGGATGAACGACATGTCTGCCTGATAGATCTGAACAGCGTTAGTGTAACCCATAGGAACAGTAGTGAGACGATGTGGACCCATAGGACTATTGAATGTGGTCAAGTCCCAGGATTCCGAATGGAGTGGATGTTGGTCATATCTGGCAAACAAATCCATCATCCCATACACTGCGTATCCAGCAAAGGATTCAGCAAAGTGTTCCACGAATGGAGGGGTGGAAGAGTCGCAAATAGTAACCCCATTAAGAGGCTGTAAGTCATGAACAAGACGAAGAGATTTACCGTCCTGCTTAAAGACGCAGAACCAATGAGACCTGTAAGAAGCAGTAGATGGTTCATAGACTCTGGATGTGATTCAGTCCTTGATGATTTGAATAGCACCATTCCATATAGCAGGTGGAACCGGAATGTTTCGTAGAGCCCAGGGAGTATGGGGTACAGTCGGGATTTTAACTGGAGGAAAATACCATTCATCAAGTCTACCTCGCTCAGTAGGAACCCAAGCGAAGGCTTTCTCATGGTCATGGAGAATCCAACAAACTAGTTTGACTTCTTCTGGCCAGAGCCATTTAGCAGGATCGAGATCTAGATTGTCAGCACGTTCTTGGGTAAACTGGACACCGGGAACAAAGTCCGGAGGAATAACTGGAAGTGGTTTGAGTCCAGCAAGTGGATTTTCTGGTAGAGTTTGTGTAATACGAAACTCTGCATCAGTGGGTGTGACCACTGATCGAACCTTCTTAGCCACTGGTTTATAAGCCAGGACATGTGAGGTTTCATCATAAGAATAAACAGAAGAAAGGGCAGAAATGGCTTCCGGTTGAAGGACAGATTGAGTAGAGGAGAGATGAGCATAATTTGAAGAAGGAGAAGTGGAAACATATAGAGAAGAAGAAAGGACTGGAACCGGATTAAGACCGGATTGAATGGATGTTATACCGGAATCTCCCCAACCATAAGGCGGATCATCGATTTCTAAAAACCCATTTCGAGAATGGATTGATGGTTATTACACTGTTTCCAGTCGCAACAGCGAGGGCATCCTTCTGACCAAGCCCGGGTAGGCAAGGTATACTGCTTCCCTGTATTAGGGTCGCGAAGAGTTATGTTCTGGGCACCGTCCGGGAAATCTTCCGTGTTAGCACTCATAAGACAATGGAAAGGACAACCAAGTAACAAGTCGAAGTTAGCATGAGCCAGGATTTGTACCTGGACCATGACTTCTCCTGTGCCAAAGTCAAGAGAAAGGTTCTCCAAGACACCAATAGTAGTGTTGACGTTAGTATTGGCGGATGACATGCGCATAGTATGGTCGGAGCGGACTGGAAGTCCTAACTCCTCCCAAATATGCTTGGGCATAGCAACAATCTTGGAACTGGAATCCAAAACGCCCACAATGGTATGTCCTGAATCACCAACATGCGCCTCAATTGCTCGAAGGGGAAGGCTATGATGGGTGACTACAAGCCCCTCATCATTCTGGAGGATCCAGTTTCCATACTTGCGAGAGATAGATTCCGGATCCCTTCCAGAGAGTTCATTGACCTGTACGAGATGAGAATAAGGGTGATTGTTAGCAACACGCTTCACAGTTGTGAGATCACGGAATTGCTTCCGGAACTCTGGTGATACTGCAAACAATTCCTTTACAGGCACCGGAACACTAGTGTCTAGCACCCGCTCGAGAACACGCTTAGGAGCAGTGTCATCCTCAAGAGGAAAAGAATATTTATACTGCGTTGTGGGAAGAGATTGGTTAGCTGGTGGGGTGTGAATGGGGATACTACTTTGTGCACCGGATGGTGCAGGTGCAGTTCCGGTATGACTGGATGAACCTGGTATACCAGAGTCTTTGTTAGCATTCAGCAACGAAGAAGAAGTGGGAGGGATCGTTTTTGCAACTTGTAACTCTGGGGACAGAAGCTCCTCAGATACTGAAGCAGCTCTGCTATCTGGTTTTCATGCCGGTGGAACCTGTACACCATTGAAGCAGACACACTTTTTCCCTTTATCACGAGAGTTTTTGTCAGCTTGAAAAGTAGCCCAAGCCTGAGCAAGATATGGCTGGAAGTCAGTGTCAGCAGTTCTGGGGGTAGGATTACTTTCCTCGTCAAACCCCGTTGTAGTGAAAATGGAAGTGTCAATATCGAGGATAGTAGGAGAATCCGGATAGGAGGTGGATAGTATATTTGCCGTTACATGAGGAGGAGCATCTCTAGTAAACCCAGATGACAAGGATGCAGCCGTAACAGGAGCCTAAGCAGTGCCAGAGACATGGTCTACAGTGTCTTTAAGACACCGTCCACTGGGAACACGAGGAATCTCTGACCCGTCCAGTAGATAAAGCCGGTTGTCATTACCCCGGATGACTTTCCTGGAGTTTAAATATTCGCGACAAATAGGGCAAGTACGAGTGAAGTGCCCTGCTTCAGCACAGAAACGACAGAGCGCTGGAGGACAAGTTGCTAGATTAGATTCCGCTTTAACAGGAGCAGGATTGTAGGATGGGATGGGGGCAGTTGGCGAAACAATGTGATGAGGTTGGTAGGTAGGCTGAGATGGCTGCGAATGAGGGAGAATATCCGAGGTGGATAAGGCAACCCGGAGTGCCGACCCGGTCAGCAAGAACTTCGCGGCATCTAAGACATCAGAGATGGGATATGGGTCGTCAGGATGAACATCCAGTTTAACAATAGCCAGCCTATGGTGGACGTGCTCTTGTAAGTAAGAGGGGAATCCGGCCAAGAACAGTAAATCTCTTTCAGAGTCAGATAGTTTGTTGTTGGTGATCAACGGAGCGGCAACCTTCCGGAACCTCCTAGTGTACTCGCCAAGATTGTCCTGAGAGCGCATTTGCTTTTTCTGGTAATCCTCAACGAGGTACTGTAGATCGGCCCAGCAATAACAGCCAGTACCTTCACAGCCCGGATACAAGACCTTGACTGCCATGACGAAGGCATCCCAGTCAGAAGGTTGCTGAGTAGCTTCGTCGAGAGTCTCCCATACTTCTGCCTCGTCCAGGTCAGTGTAGCGGAGAGCAGCTTTGATCTTTCCGGCTGAGTCAAGGGCAGCTTGGGTCCCAAGCATGTCGATATCCTCTAAGTATCGAGGCAGATGAGATGGAGTTTTTCCATCGAATTTTGGGGCATTAGGGGTGCCACGAAGCGGCATGTGAAACTGAGGTTGAGCCATTAGTGGCTGTGGATTCTGTAGGGGATTAGTGACCGGATTGACCAGATTGACCAGATATAACAGAGATAAATCGAGAGAGGAAAGGGACAAGGTAGGAGAAGGGACTATGGGTGGATTATTCTGTAGTGAAAGGGGGTTTGTAACTGCGTTGAGAAACAGAAGAGAAGTTGTTGTAACCGGCTCGTCTAATAAGAGAAGTGGTGATGTTGTTGGGGAAGGGGTTGGAGATAGAGAAGAGAGCGGACTAAGACTAGGAGAACAATATTCGTGTGGGGTAGAATAAGTAAAACCACCCGGGACAAAGAGAGAATCTGATGACGGAGAAGCAGGTAGGCTATAAAAATGACGAGATCTTTCCGGTGTTACCAGAATGAAAAGGTCAGAGTTAGCGGACAGATCAAGACGACAGAATTCAGATAAGAGATCCTCGAGCTCTTGGTGCTGAGGTGTGGGTCGAAGCGACCTTCTCGACAACCTAGTGGAACCCCTCGCGGTGGGCTCCAGTTATAAGAAAGATAAAAAGTTGGGTGATGATAAAAGTGGTGGGTGTGAGTTAAACTTGTCCCAGGGGTTCCTTGGTAAGGTTGGTAGGGTGAGAAGGTGTTGCTACGAGAAGACCTGAGTGCAAATAGACAAGTCCGGTCGATTCTGGACTCGCAAGTGAAGCGGATGCATAGTTTCCGGTACTGGATAGCATACCGGATATGGTGGATAGGACGAACAGCGACGAAGACAAAAGACAAATGATGAGGGGAAGCGTCACGAAGACTCGATGATAGAGTTTGACACTTAGTGAGACAAATGATGGGGTGCAAAACCTGTCCATTTGGAACAAGGTACAAGATTTTTATAGTCCGGGCATACCCTGCAACTAAGTAAGGTACAGATGAGAATAAAGTGACAGCATCAGTCAACTGCCAACAGTATCAAGAAACGAAAT
>JBBPTW010000407.1:0-14790 GCA_038094575.1 Phylloporus cf. nigrescens
GCCAGTGAGACACCCTGTACACTCCGCATGGCTGTCAGCGCGGGTCGGTCAACAGTGACCGTTGTTCCTTGGATAAATGTCCTAGACTGGGCCCGGTCCTTGAACTGAGAAATTGTGTCCCAGACGTCGAATTAGCGAGTTGATGTACCGCCGTGACAAAGGCTTACTGGGATATGGGACGCAGACACTGGCAGAGTCACACAGGACAGAACTTGGATGAGCTAGGAGACGGGGGAAAGAAGGAATGGACTTAAAGTACATCCGTACGAGCATGCCAAGTATCGTAGGGAGCACGGCATGTCGGATGTTGATCTATCACCGCTTGTTTCCTTTACCCCATCCCAGCTATCGTTCTTCGGCAAAAAGCCCACATTTCCTTGACTATGTCCCTTCGATGACCATCGCTTGCTCCCATGCCCTAGCCTTGCCCATTCGAGGATCACCTCCTTGTCTCCCTCAAAGCTATTCGTCATCCCAATTCACGCGCAGGTATGCCTGCAATGACAGCGCTCACACTAGAATGGATTAGCAGAACATACGGAGGCTAGGCATGGGGGGTACAAGGATCGGGGACTTGCGGCGAGTTGGTGAGTTACCGCCTGGTACTGCGCAGCTGCCTCGCTCAGTGACAGCACGACGATCAACAAACTTAGTCACACAGCAGCCTCAACCTCGAGGCTTCCCGCTCCTGACAGCGGCAGGTTATGGTCGTTAGTATCACTGCATCCAAATCAAATCCCGGACAGAGTCAGTACCCCTCCAGCTGACATTGGCTAAGAAATAGCACGGTGTCCCTCTACCTACTGCTAGTTATCCTAGTTCCCTCCCTCCAGACCAGAATTTCGACTAGTGCCTCTCCATGCTTGTCCAGTCTTTCGATCGTATCTGTTAGAGCACCAGTGCCCACCCGCCTCCCTAGCTGCATCCGTTCAAACTTCAAAACCTCACGCAATACTCCGAGTCATGTCTCAATCCTGCTGTGGTCATTCGTCCTTCCATACTCGCAAGTTGCCAACCTCCTCGATCCTGTATGTTTGACGCTAGTAATCCATCCCACCTGTCCCTCTAATTTCATACCAATTACTCAGACTGTTGTGAGCAAGCGCCCCGAAATCTTACTGGTGTATTGTCATTTACGCACCAGACCTACGGGCCGCAGCATTGGGCTGATGTTACCTAGCTCTTTGTTTTGATGCTAACTGCCGTGTGCAAGATATGCGTACTGGGGCTTGGTTCCATGATCCCATTCTCGGAGATAGCATCATTGATTTAGACTCTTTTTATGATATCCACGCATTGGCGAATGCACTCACTGGCATTCAAGCATTCTTTCTACACAACCCATGATAATGACGGTTGCTATGTGTCTCTGACTTATATGGCTCTTTTACTGCTGAGCGAGCCTTTCATTGGCTGATAAGTGTCGAATTGGTCCTCAAATGTCTCTTATGGCGTGACTTACTTGCTGGGAGTTGAACCGTTGACGCCCGGCGGCGGTGGGCGGGCTGCTTCTATGTTGCTGATAGCCGGCATACCTTACTCAACCTTATGAAAGAGCATGGATATAAAACGGTGGGGACCGCAGCGCTACCGAGTTCTCACCCTCCTGATGGAGTTCACTACTATCGTTCCACAACCCTCAGCCATTCAGTACGCAGCACTCGCTCTATCCGCGATCGTGACTGCGACTGTGGTTCAGCGGTTCATTTGCGATCGCAGTGAGAGGAAGGCTCATCCCCTTCCCCCTGGTCCTACACCCCTCCCGCTGTTGGGAAGTGCACTCTCCATTAATGCGCAGGAACCCTGGTTGACATATTCAGCATGGCAGAAGAAATATGGTGAGCAGGTACAGATCTACTTGACTTGTTTCTGATGATTGCCAGGAGACGTCATGTACGTCCGGCTATTGGACAGTGACGTGGTCATTTTGAACTCGTACTCGGATGCGCTGGGGCTGTTAGATAGGCGATCGAAAATATACTCTGACCGCCCACTTGTTGCGACCCTTGAACCGTGAGTTCTCAACCAACTGATAACAGCAAATGATCCCTGATCGATAATTGTCAGGTATGGCCATGGTCAGAACCTGGGGTTTCTCCGGTATGGCCCACAATGGAGGCTGGGCCGACGCATCGTCCATCAGACTTTCCGGGCTGAGGCTGCTCTTGCGTTTCGCCCAATGCAACTCCGCCGAGCCCATCAGGCGGTCATCAATATCATAGATGATCCCAGTGCATTCCAGTCTCATTATGCAACGTATGAATACCTATCCATTGCCTTATTATCAATCAAGCTGAATATTATCACCTTTTTCAAAAGATATGCTGCCGCACTGGCTATGTCTTCCATCTATGACTACGAACCAAAGATCCGAGGGGACCTGATGGTAAAACTAGTCAACGATTTCCTTGATGCATCTACATCAGCACTGATACCCGAGATGGCGGTTCTCCTGAAGACCTTTCCTTTCTGTAAGCCCCCCAGATCACCTTCGAGTGTAGCTGACTAGACTTACCCCAGTGCTGAGTGTTCCTGAATGGATTCCTGGCTTGTCTCGTATCAGGCGTGAAGCAAGTAAGGCCTATGCCTTGGGCATTGAGGCAATTGAAGCGCCGTATGAGATGGTCCAGAAACGAATAGTAAACCTCTGGATCTGTCAGAACTTGGGAAAAAGAACTAACTTTCGCTACAGGCGGCCAAAGAAGATGTCGTTTCTAATACGATGATCTTCAGTCACATCCGACGTATGGAAAAGCTCGATGATTTACAACGTACCGAATACGAGAAGTCTCTCAAAGCAGCATCTATGTCCTCATTTCTTGGTAAGGGACACAAATAATCAATGGTATTCCGTCCCTCATGCAACCCCAGGTGGTGCGGACACTGTCCGTTGTTCTTTATTTGGGGGGGATGTTACTCATGAGACCAACAGACTGCTGCTACATTAATGACATTCACGCTTGCAATGGTCAAAAACCCACACATCTGGAAATGTGCTCAAGCCGAGATCGACACTGTCATCGGAACGGACAGGCTTCCCGAGTTTGAGGACAGGCCCTCCTTGCCATACGTGGAGGCAATTGTACGAGAGAGTTTGAGGTGGATCCCGGTTGCTCCAATGGGTGCGTTCATCGACAATCATTCCGATACACCCTGAAGCATCCCAAAGGCGTTCCACATGCTGCCACCGACAACGACATTTACAAGGGTTACTATATACCTCGTGGTGTGTCATATATGTACATGACACAGTTTGATGTGACCCATTCTTTTGATAGGAGCGACTGTCTTTGCTAATATTTGGTACATCTCTCAATTTAAACTGCTTGTCTTTGTAGAAAAAGTCTAAATGTCAGTTGACAGGGGAATGTCGCGTGACAAGGTTCGCTATCCTGACCCGGACGCATTCATTCCTGAAAGATTTTTAAATTCGGACGGGATGTTGAAAGAAGACAACCCCGCAGACTATGTATTTGGATTCGGGAGGCGGAGATGCCCAGGTAAGCCAATGGATGTCCCTATCAGGGATGTCAGTGATTTACGTGGTATCCATTTCAGGTCGACACACTGCAGATGCGTCCATCTGGAGTGGGATCGCAACATTATTGGCCACATTAGATTTCAATGCAGCCAAAGACGAACATGGCAACAACATTGTGTTCGAGGCTAAATTTGTGAATGGGCTGACACAGTGAGTCTGTGGGGTTTACTCTGTATTTTAGAGTCTGACCATACATGTGTGTGATCTAGTCACCCAGTGGCCTTCCCTTGTGACCTCATGCCTCGTGCACACATTACTAGAGAGGTCCTTCAACATTTCCTTACTGAATGATGATGAGGGTTACTGATGGCTCATAACAAATTGTACATACTGCAATGTATTTTCACCAAGAGCCTGTGTAAGTATTAGTAGAAGAAGATCATGCTGGCTGTTGCCTAGTCTGAAAACCTGAGTATTTGTGTCTTCTAGAGATCTAGGAACCAGGTCATAGTGGAAAGTTGTTGTGAGCAAGATGGGTAATGAGCACCTTAGTCACCACTTCTCAGTGACAATAAAAGGTCTTGAAGATTTATTCATTTTCTTTGCAGGTAGTGTGGATCTCTGAGACAAACCTTCCAGGGGTCTGAAAATAGACCACTCATTGCATTAGTAAATCACTTTTTGCTAGGGAGTTCTGTCCAGAACTGTGGTCATACTCAACCAGCCAGGTCCAGGCTGGACAGTCACTCAGGTAGTACAGGGCAGTAAGCATACAAGGGGATGTGCCATGGACCCTGGGGTACATTACTCTGATGGTTGCATCCCAGTCATTGGTGGAGTTGCTCAGTGCACAGGAAAGCTCTAAATACTCATCAGAGACCCCCCTCATACCTTGCAGTGGGTGACATGGTATGCAATTGGCATGGACTAACTTGCTTCATCTTACATTGGGTATACAAAGAACTAAAGGGCTGTTATTATTACAGTCCAAGGACACTTGATTAGGCAACTTACCAGGTGCAGGGTACTTCTCACACTGTTGATTGTATCAGAGGACTCAACTTCCAATATAATGGTCTTTCCCATGAGGATCTTTATAAGGATCTACATCCAACCATGCAGATGGAGGGTCAAATGAAGTGACAACTTCTTCTGAATGTTGTAGTCAGAAAGAGTACAACTGTCTTTGAGCTCTTCCAGGTTGTCATCGTCCAAGTTATTGCATGATATCAATAGCATGGTGGGAGAGATGGATGGGTGATCATATCTGAAGGAAACAGAGTCAGCAACAGACAGGCAGACAAAACCCAGATGGATGCAGTGTGGGAGGACATACAAGTGGTCAGTCTCATATAGACATGGTGGATATGATTGACAACTGACTGGACTCAAACAGACACAAGGAAAGACAGTTAATGGTCAAGCTTGAATGGACATAATAGCAATTGTACTTGATGGTGGGAATGAAGACAAGCAGTTGTGCTTGAATGGACATAGTGTGGGCAACAAACAAATAATTATGCCCAATCTGATGCAGTGGTGGAAAGGGACAAACACACACTCAAATGACCACAGTGGGGTGAGGAATGAGCACCAGTTGCATAAATAGATAGAGGCAATGGTGGCAATGAGTAAGTAGTTGAGCTCAATGGGTCCAATGTCATGTCATACAACTCTGCTTCCAGCATGATTGTTTGCCAGTGAGCATCTTGATGAAAATCTACATACTACCACAGAGGTAAAGAGTTTTACCAAGAGGTAAGAGATATAAAGACTATGCATACCAAGATCTGTGTCTTACCACTAAGACAAAGAACAAGATGGAGGATAGACTCCTTTTGGATGTTATAGCCAGAATGTGTGTCCATTCTCTGCTTTCTGGTGAAGATCAGGCATTGTTGATTGGGAGGGGTAACTTACCCTGTCTATTTGGACTTGGTTGCTTCCTCAGGTGCACCAGCCTGTTGTGTTTACTGGAGCACTGACACTTTTTCACACCTGCTATAAGAAAAATAAAAAGTTGGGTGTTGTTAAAAGGGGTGGGTGTGAGTTAGACTCATCCCAGAGGTTCCTTGATAAGGTTGCATGAAGAGAAGGGGTGGCTGTAATGATATCTGAGCACATATGAACAAGTCCAGTGAAATCTGGGCTCAGACGTATGACTGGATAGACAATTCCAGTACCAGACAATAGGGCAGATAGTATAAAGTAAGATAAATACAAGTGAGAACAGTGAGTCAAATATTATGAAAGCTCATGATAGAGCCTGATAACAGATGGGAATGGAAATCAGATAGATGTCATTAACATCTATTACAAGTGTTTTATAGTCCAGGCATTCCCCAGGACTCTAAGGTACGAAAATAGGATCAGGTGGCAACAGTATCAAGGAAACAGAGTGAAATGAAGTACTATACATCAGGGGATGACAGTGCAAGTCCAGTGCTGACAGTAACAAGTGAATAAGAATGACTGAGATGTATCCAGAACTGAGCTTAGAAAGGAGTGATCAAAATGTAAGAATGACATCTTAGACCATGCAGTGAAAGAGGCAAGTAGTAAGCAGAAATTGCAAATAGTAAGTTGAGATGAGAAGAGAAGGAAAATCAATGAAAGAAATAGAAAATAATAAAAGATATCACTGAATAGTATCACTGGATATAGTACCAGATATTAGTCTGATAGGTTAGTTCAGTAGTGGATAAAACTGGATATATGCTAGAATTAAATGATTGCAGGTAGATAAACATGGGACACCAGGGGATGTTTTGAAGGATACTCTTGAATGCTATGGGAACCTAGAAAGATGGCAAACAAGCCCCTACAAATGTAAGGAGCACTGAGCTCCTACACTGCCAAACAAGTAATCATGGCCATTTGGAGGTGGTAGAGTTTTCAAGTCAGGTTGGAGGTAGTAGAGGCCATTTGCAAGTGGCCTGGCTCATTTGGATATGGTCACAGCAGTGGCAAGAAAGATCTACAAGTAACCATCTTGAAGGTCCAGTACTAGATATAGTAGTAGTAGCCTCAGGAAGAAGAGGAGAACACAGAGCATACAAGCATGAACAAAGTGCTGGGCTCAGCAGACTCAAAGGGCTTCAGAGGCAAGAGGACTTGATCCATTCAAATGGTGGGCCAGGCCTGGAAAAAATGGAAAAGTGGCAGTTATAGTGTTGTCCTTGTGGTCAAAGAGATGCTGGTGGGATGGAGTCAGGTTGTAGTATGGATTAGGTCTTCATGATCTGCAGCAGACTTAAAGGGGCCCAACTGGGGGCTATGACTGGCTATCAGCTATGTTGGCTGTGTACCATGATCAATGCTGTCATGATGACAGCACACTGTGACTAAGTTTAGATTTTGCTAATATCCTTTAGGGCTGTATAAATAACCTTGCATATTCAGCACTTGCTGGGCTGGTTGTCAATTTTTTCTACACTGGTGCAAATTCTATGGTCAATCTCTTCCCCAAGATCTTCAAAGCCAAAACACTTATTTTTGATGCAACCTGTTATAGGCTATGTGATTCCATTCTACAATGGAGGATGATATGTACTGCTACTATATTCCAGACTCTTCATTCTGGACCATTCTGGAGTCAGACTGGGACAATATTTGAGAGTCTAGAAAAGAGCTGGGCAGTTAGATACCTTGTTGGAGGTGTCTGGTACCTGTTCAGCCTATACAATTCTATCTAGTGCTGTCCAGTTGAGGAATAGTTTGCTGATATCTGAAATTAACTGGACTTGTTTACTCATGCTCAGGTATACTCATAGCTACCCCTTCTCTTCATACAACCTTATCAAGTGTTACACTTGGCCTGGGTAAGGACAAGCATAGCCTTTCTCAACAAAGATCAATAGAGATCTCAAGGGTTCAAGGAAGTTCAAAGGAGTTCAAGAGTATGATGTATTCCAAGTAGTGGAGATATAAAGGAGCTCTAGCTTACTGTACAGAGTATAAGGTGAAGGTTTATATATCTGAGCCAAGGAAGGTCATAGAATGTTAAAGAACAAGTATTGATATTAATGAGTTATTGACAAAAGAAAATAGTGTCCAATTGAATAAGTTGCAGTAGTAATTGAGGGAAAAGATTAGCAAGAAAAGAATAAGTTGTAACACCAAGGAACCCCTGGGACAAGTCTAACTCACACCCACTCTCTTTAACATTATTCAACTTTTTATCTTTCTTATATCACAGATTCTAAAATAACCAATTCCATACCAGTCAGAATAGCACTGGCAGTAAAGAACATGAGATAGCAAAGATTCTCATAGAGACCTGGCATGTACAGGGAATATCATAGGGAAGAGTTTGAGTTGCAGGCTAGCACCTTCAGAAGCATGAATAAGAATCAAACTTCACATGGAGGGCAAAAATGAGCTTCATAGCCACTTTTATCAGTCCCCAGTGACCTTGTTTAAGGTAATAACATAATGACATGTGGCATGTTTACATTTCAACATCAGAAAGTGAACATTACATAATCTAGGGGTGTTTTTCGAAAATGCAGGATTACACTAATTAGACCATGCTTCCTTCCAAATTTTCAATATCAGAGCTTATGGAAAAGGTTTACAGTCTGAAAGTTGCTGCACCTTAGTGGCTCACACTGCATTCCAGGCCCATCGGACTGGGGTGGACCACCTCGGCTAACCAGTGCCCAGTCTCCCGATTAGTAACTCATCAAACCTCTGCCGACCGCGTACTTCATCCGTCCTGCAGATAGGCTAGTGCCATATTGGACGAATTTAAAATTTCTGGGGCTGCAACGTGCATACCCGACGGAATGACATAAGTATGCTGGGAACGTTTTCCGGGGCTGGCATGTCCATAGATCCGGTAACTTTGCGTGTACGTTGCTGATGCGGCATACCTTAACCTCGTGAAAGGGTATGGATATAAAACGATGGGGACCGAGACGCTGCCGAATTCTCACCCGCGCGATGGAGTTATTCACTCCACAACCCTCGGCCATTCAGTACGCAGTGCTCGCTCTATCCACGATCGTGACTGTGACTGTGGTTCACCGGTTCATTTGCGATCGCAGCGAGAGGATGGCTCATCCCCTTCCCCCTGGTCCTACACCCCTCCCGCTGTTGGGAAGTGCGCTTTCTATTAACGCGCAGGAACCCTGGTTGACATATTCAGCATGGCAGAAGAAATATGGTGAGTGGGTGCAAATCTACTTGACTTGTTTCTGATGATTGTCAGGGGACGTCATGTACGCCCGGCTGTTGGACAGTGACGTGGTCATTTTGAACTCGTACTCGGATGCACTGGAGCTGTTAGATAAGCGATCGAAAATATACTCTGACCGCCCGTTCATTGCAACCCTCGAACCGTGAGTTCTCAGGCTCAACCAACTGATAATGACAAATGATTGTTGATTGATGATTGTCAGGTATGGCCATCATCACAATCTTGGGTTTCTCCGGTATGGCCCACAATGGAGGCTGGGTCGACGCATTGTCCATCAAACTTTCCGGGCTGAGGCTGCTCTCGCGTTTCGCCCAATGCAACTCCGCCGAGCCCATCAGGTGGTCATGAATATCATAGATGATCCCAGTGCATTCCAGTCTCATTACGTAACGTATGGATACCTCATCCTCAATCAAGCCGAATATTCTTACCTTTTTCAAAAGATATACTGCCGCGCTGGCTATGTCTTCCATCTATGATTATGAACCAAAGGCCAAAGGGGACCCAATGGTAAAACTGATCAACGATTTCATCGAGGCATCCACATCAGCAATAATACCCGAGATGGCGGTTCTCCTGAAGGCCTTTCCTTTCTGTAAGCCCCCAGATTACCTTCGAATGTGGTTGACTAGACTTACCCCAGTGCCGAGCGTTCCTGAATGGATTCCTGGCTTGTCTCGTATCAGGCGCGAAACGAGTAAGTCCCGTGCCTTGGGCATTAAGGCAATTGAAACGCCATACGAGATGGTCCAGAAACGAATGGTAAACCTCTCTGGATCTCTTTCAGAACATGGGGAAAGGAACTAACCTTCGCTACAGGCGGCTGAAGATGTCGTTTCTAACACGATGATCTTCAGTCACATCCGGCGTATGGAAAAGCTCGATGATTTACAGCGTATCGAATACGAGAAGTCTCTCAAAGCAGCATCTATGTCCTCATTCCTTGGTAAGTGACACAAATAATCAACGGTCGTATTTCGTCCCTCATGCAACCCCAGGTGGCGTGGAAACTGTCTGTTGTTCTTTATCTGAGGGGGATGTTGCTCATGAAACCAATAGACTTCCTCTATATTAATGACGTTCACGCTTGCAATGGTCAAAAACCCGCGCATCTGGAAACGTGCTCAAGTCGAGATCGACACTGTCATCGGAACGGACAGGCTTCCCGAGTTTGAGGACAGGCCCTTCTTGCCATACGTGGAGGCAATTGTACGAGAGAGCTTGAGGTGGTTCCCGGTTGCTCCAATGGGTGCGTTCACCAACAACCATTCCAATACACCCTAAAACATCTCAAAGGCCTTCCGCATGCCACCACCGACGACGACATTTACAAGGGTTACTATATACCTCGTGGTGCGTCGTATATGTACATGGCACGCTTTGATATGACCCATCCTTTTGGTAGGAGCGACCGTCTTTGCTAATATTTGGTACATCCCTCAATTCAGACTACTTGTCCTTGTAGAAAGAGTCTAAATGTCAGTTAACAGGGGAATGTCACGCGACGAGGTTCGCTATCCCGACCCGGACGCATTCATTCCTGAAAGATTTTTAAATTCGGACGGGATGTTGAAAGAAGACAACCCCGCAGACTACATATTTGGATTCGGGAGGCGGAGATGCCCAGGTAAGCCAATGGACATCTCTATCAGAGATGTCAGCGATTTACGCTGTATCCATTTCAGGTCGACACAATGGAGATGCGTCTGTCTGGGGTGGGATCGCGACATTGTTGGCCACGTTAGATTTCAATGCGGCTAAAGACGAACATGGAAACGACATCGTATTCGAGGCCAAATTTGTGAATGGGCTAACACAGTGAGTCTGGGAGGTTTGATTTTAGAGTCTAATCACAAACATATGTGGTCTAGTCACCCAGTGACCTTCCCTTGCGACCTCATGCCTCGCGCACATGTTACCAGGGAGGTCCTTCAACGTCTCCTCGCTGAGTGACGGTAGGATTCGCTGACGTTCCATGACAAATTGTACATACTGCAATGTATTCTCATCAAGAGCCTGTGCACCATACCCAAAGAGTGTGTTAGTAATAGAAGGTCACGCTGGCCGCTGCCTACCAACTTTCCTACGGGGTTGAATCTGGACGAGGACTCCCGGGGGTCCAGGAACATTGGGTGTTGTTGCTACACAATTTCGCCAACCAACCATCACGGACCACTGGTGGTTTTGTTTCAATCTGTTATCTGCTTGCTAAATCCAAACGTGCTTGAAGAAAGTGGCTCGATTAGCCACGAAGGTCTTTCCCCAAGAGTTTTCCAGTTGAAGGGCAAGTGTGCAGATACTAGCGGATATGAATGTCACTTATAGAATCAAGATATCGTCGGCGCAGTACGTAACGGTATCCCGCGGTTTCGCAAAAGATTCGTGTTCGAGTTTCACCTATATGACAACGACGTAAGAAACGCGTGGGGATAAGGCTCCTCGGGAGGAATGCCTACTTGTCTACCGCGGAGCCTGCTCTCCCGTTCACGCCCAATCACGAGATTGCAGAACCTCGGGCTGTGCGACTGATCACACGAGTGAAGTGCCGAGTGACAGAGGTACCGAGTGTTCCTGTCGTCCAAGTTTCTACAGTCGCGCACTCTCTTGGTTTGTATCCATTCTAAAAAAGGGGGTGATCCTAAAAGGCCTTTTGAAAATATGCGGTGCAACATTTCCCACTTGAACTGATTAGGATATGTTGTCCGGACTATGACAAATTCCCACCGCGATTCTGAGCGCGCTTCCAAATTATCGACGGATCCGTGATATAACGAGCCCAGGCTGTGCATTTCGAGCGTTATTCGATCGAAAACTAAGACGCAGTCTCGGTTGTAACGGTAAACTGGTGGATGAACCTTGCGGGACCATAAAGCTCACAGGGAAGTACATTTAAAAAAGATCGCCAGCCTTGCAGTGCGTATCAGACTATGCCAACGTCACGCCAGTAATCAGCCGAACTGACAACACTAGGTTACAGCGACGTTCTGCAAACTGAGTCCATGGCGCTGGTGTGGTGTGAAAATCTAACATATCAACGATGACGGAGCGGACAGACGTAGCCACACCTCTTGGTAGAAAAACTCAGCTTTGGAGTTCGAGTTTCAAGGTATTAATGACCTTCCCGTACAGCCCACTTCTGAGAAGTCCGGCCTATGACTCATCCCAGCCGCGGAAAAACTTGCCAGTATAAATAAGAGCCTGTACATCCGGTCAGTACGCTGTCCGCAATGGAACATGAAAACGACGACCGGTATATGGGCAACTCTGGTGGGATCGCAAGATATGGGTGTCTATGTTGGCCCTCCGCCGCAGTCTTCTGCTTCCATTTCTCCTCGGGCGGAGAAGAGTCATACTGCATTTCGGTCGTTGTACGGCCGAACCCTCACCAACAGGTGTACAAGCCCGTGCAACGGAGATGGATGCCCCCTACTAGTCCGTACATGGGGGAAGTACTGATGCCTGCTTGGATGGGAAGTGCGCCAAGCTATATAAATCACAGTAGTCAGAGTACGTACGTACCGCCTTGAAGATTGACCCCGATCAGAGACGCAAGGCCAGATGAGTTGGGGGTAGTGCCGACAACACCGCCGTTCATCTCAGCTTGGCGTAGGCGGACAGTTTCGCACCATGAACTATGCGTAGTTACCGATAGGGTGGCAAGCCATTTTTTCCTTAGAAATTAGGAATCCCCAGTACAATATTCATAATCCACTTACCATTCTGAATGAATATACATGAACCACGCACCACGGTTTCCAAGTATTCCTCCCCTTCTGGCCCCTGGCCGCATTTCACCGCATTTCCCTGGCGCCACCGTGTCACGTTAGCGGACTGAGAACTACCATGGGAGCAGGCATGTCCATAATCGAACTTGCAACCCCGACGGTTGCCAGACTCGCTGAACGCGCCGGTTGCGGGGAAAGGGGGGGAAGCGTGGCCGGTATGGCTTGAACAAGGTCAATATGCCTTCCTGTCAAAACGATGGACGTCACTTCATGATGTGGTCGACATGTAGCACATCAGGACGAGTACTTGGGCCCACTCTCCCCGCTGTCCACTCCCTCTATTTGGTCAACGACAACGACAAATCGCCAAATGTTCTCGTGGCGTCAAAGAACGTAAACTATGAGATGAAACTTCATACGTACCGTATTTGAAATAATTTCCAAGACCTAGGGGCAGGAGGGGAGATGAAACGGACAGAATACTGACCCAAAGATTCAGAGGTCCAGTCAACCCCAAGGAGAATCGTCACTTGAACTTCCCATGAGAGGATGTAGAAAGAATTAACCTCCCCACCTCACAAGACAGATCAGTGTGGGAAACGCGAGATCAACACGTTGCAGCGATAATAGAGATAATTAACTTGAATCATATTGAGATGTCCTTGATCGGCTTTAGTAGTGACACGGGTTGTTACCAGAGGCAATCTATAAGGAGTAGCATATAACGAAACAGTAAAAAAACCACGAATACGCGCAGACGCACGTAAAGGGATCGTCGATATCTAGCACGAACCCGAAGTCCACGACATACCTCACTGCAAACAGAAGCTGGCGCACCGTAGGCAAAACCATTTAGAAACTTCCCCCAGACAGCATTGTCTACCTCAGCAGAATCAGCTTGGGACAACTTTTATCCCTTGAGCTCTGTGATGTGAAGACAAAAACTGGTGGGATTCGACCACTATCGACTGGAGAGAGAGTTGGAGGAATAGGACCTCTTAGAGCGTGAGTATATACGTGCTGATACCAAAAGAACGATGAAGACAGGCCAGGCGACGTGCCTACCCAAGTCGACGTAGCCCGGTGTTTGAGTAGATGGGTCGTTCAGCCACGTATGTCGTACAAACGTCCACTTGGAAAGATATCGCTCGCGTTTGGTATAACTGGATAGGACTTGGCGTACCTGTTGACTTCTGCCGCATCTTGCCACATTACCGCGAGGACAATTCCCGGCGTAACGTGTAATTGATGCAAAACGAAGGATAACGGGTTCCAGACTTGTGGCTGCATAGCCCACTACGTATGAAATCCGTAGTCGTTCATCAAGGTGGCTCGTGAATAAGCAAAGGAAGCACTCACCAGAAAAGAAGAGAGGCAATTATGCTCTTGGCAAACATCAGGTAAGCAAAAGACATTCCCGACAAATCGAATCGACCACGCATACAACCATTGCCGTAACTCTCCCTCGATTGATTGATAAATACTGTATTGAAACTCCAACAGCGAGCTGCCTAGTAAATCCTTCTCCGATAAGGCTACTAGGAGACTCAAGACGTTACTTTATTGTCGAACTACCTGACCCGTATAGGCGGAAACTGTACCGAGGACAGACGCATCTACGACATTGGAAGACTCGGACGGAACGTGAACCGTATGCCTAGTACTACACACGCTCACTTACATACAAGACACTTGAAAACCAACCCCCAGTGATCTCGCTGCATGGGACTGACTCGCGTGGATACATGCTTGATGGGTCGGTCGAATCTCAAAGTCTTGAAGTATCCTTGCAAAACGCTGTACGGTGTTCAAAGTTGGGTCTCGCATCAACGTATAGAAAAACCTGGGAGTCTGCGAGCAGCGATTGATCCTTAAGCCCTGGGCCCGAGTGAAGCGACAACCCGTCTATTGGCTGACACTGGATACTGACTCATTGGTCACTGCTGACTCTACTGAATGTTGGACGTTGGACGTAGCGGTAGAGTCTGGAAGGATGGCAGGGGTAATCCCCCAGCTCCAGTATGATTCGTTCACCTGCTAGTAGAATAGTGTCCTAGTAGCAAGTAGACACCGGCGCTATCGGCCGTTAGAACCCCGGTCAGGACTCGGGCCAGTAGAATCCGATTTTTCACACGCTACTATAATTACCGATATCGATGATGCGCGACACAGAGGTGCTTCGCATCCTTAAATATTTCCCGGACCCAAGATATGGGTATGAGTCACACGCTGACGCCATAAACCCTCCTGAACCTATACCATGGCCAAATACTACGACGAAATACCTGAATGGCTCATCGGGTGGATCCAGAAACAACACATGTTCTGGGTTGCCTCGGCTCCTCTCAGCACCCAGGGTCATGTCAATGTCTCGCCAAAAGGGA
>JBBPTW010000408.1:0-14767 GCA_038094575.1 Phylloporus cf. nigrescens
AACGTCGTCGGCTGGACTACGGCCATCGACGATCGGCGTGCCCCTCACACGATTGGATTCTTTGTAGAGCTTGCTGGCGAGCAATCTGAAGGTACGCATGGTTTCTCGCTCACGCGACACGTATGAATCGGCCTTGTAGCCTCTGAGCTCGCACTCACGCCGCAACGTGCGCTCGACGAGCTGTCTCGACTGAATCGTGTTTTCAAGAGACTGGTCTCTGACGGACTGTCTCGAAAACCGACTGTTCGGCTTGTTCGGCCTGGCACGTTCAGGGAGTTTTTGCAGTTGAAGCTCGGCAAGCGCAATGACAGCCTTGGACAGACCAAGGTCCCCGTCGTCCTGACCAAGTCCGAATATGTGACGTGGATTTCGGGCCGGATCTTGCAGGAGTTGTGAATCCCGTCGTCGTCGTCATTCGACGGCAAGTGTATTGTATTATATTCTTTGGTTCACCTGCAGTGCAAGTCCTCTGATAATGTCCATCGGGTGGAACGACTCGCGGATTTCGGAATGTATTTTTCTGATGCACTAATTTGTGCTCGAGAGACTTTATGTTCTTGTCATAGACAGTTGGTGTAGTAACTGCTTGTTGACTGGTGTAATCTAGACTGGGTGTAATCCCGTCAAATGAGGAAGCGTCACGTGTTCACGCGAACGTTGTCTTGTTCCGTACTACAGTTGGGGACAAGCAAAGTCAACCAATTCGACGAGCGATTTTTCCTCACTGCCACACTTGTCCGAAACACCTAATTTGCATTTAGACTACATATTTAGGGTCTGACTGTCGTGATTGTACGAGCTGATTGTTCAAAAAAGTACTTATGACATCTATGACCGGTCGAAAATTTGGCCGGACCACTAAAAAAACCGTAAAAATCCCGAAAAAATGTGCAATCGACTCCATTCGCTGGGCGCGAAACACGCCGCAAGAATGGAGACAGGTTGTCCATGATGGGGACGAGAAAAAAAAGGGTCCATCCCCACCAACAGTTCAGAACTTCCAATGGCGCGTGGTCGACCAAAGAAAAGACCGAGAAACATCTCTGGCCTACATGGTCAAGCACGGTGCACGACACCTGATACAACCTGTAACAGTGATGGTTCACAAGCTGTCAGTAATTCCGAACCAGAGCAGAATGATACCATTGCTCCTGATGGCCTCAAAATCAATCTCGAGGACATGTATGCAGACCTGGATAACTCAGATACTTCAGATATTGACAAAGAGGTTGAATGGAGAGTCTTGGAAGATGAAGAGTTTGGCAGAAAACTGGTTGAGATGGCTGAGAAGGATGGGGATCATGATCCAGATTGGATTCTGGACTGGCTGAGGAGGAGGCAGCAGAAGTGCACAGCGGAAAGGAAATGTGAGTGTTAGATACTCCAAGTCAAGACCAGCACACCTGAATGAACTCATTCTAAGCACGTCCGAAAACATACAAAGTTGGTCCTGATATCACTGGCAAGGCAGAACGCACCTGAAGACGTTATCGTGTGCAATGGAGGTCCCAAACATCACTGGACACATTTGGTTTCACACGTGGAAGTGCAGTACCTGGCAGGTTGCCAGTGCTGGTGCAGCCAGTAGAATGCCAGACTCGAAGCACATGCATCCGATGAGCTTCCATGCTTTCGACATCATCTGAAGGCTCAGAAACACCCAATGAGCGGCTGGCAACTGATGCACTGCCAAGTCAAGTGGCTCGAGCTGGCCAGCCTGATGACTCTGATGAGTCAGAAGCTGCCATGGATGTGGAGAACGATGAAGAATTGTTGCAAAATGATGAAGAGGCTGAAGATTGGGAGGACGAGCTTGATGATGTGGTTTGAGGTGCAGACACCACTGCAATCAAGGATTGGCACTTGCTTCACGAACAAATCAAGGCTGACTTGAGAAACAACCACAAGACTTTACCCCTTTCGCAAGTCAATCAGCTTATGGTTCTCTCAAACTTTGCCAATCTTCATTTGAAAGGGTTCTCATGTATTGTGGCAAGCACTGAGATCGCATGTCAGTGGCATGAAGGCACTGGAACATGGTTTGCACACCATATTTGTGCATTGGCACAACACTATCAAATCTTTGAGCAACTTCCATGAGAAAAACAAGGCGGCAGATATCATTCTCACTCATTCCTTCATGACGAATCAGTACAGGCTCGTTGTTGGATGTGGTTATCAAATGTACCGACTGGCCAGGTTACCCCTCGCAAACTCCAACATGCTGTTGAGACAACTATTTTTCTGGAGCTTGGAATTGTTCCAAAGCAGCCCATTAGCTTGTGGACAGCTCGTCGATGGCTTATTAAACTTGGTTGGTGGCAAACAACAATTCGGAAAGGTGTCTACATGGATGGTCATGAATGTGAAGATGTTGTGAAGTACTGAAACGAGGTCTACCTACCTGCAATGCTAGAGTTCGAGCATCGTATGGTGAAATTTGAAGGTCCTGAGCTCATCCGTGTTGAGCCCACACTTGAACCTGGTGAGCATCACATCAAGCCATATTATCATGATGAATGCTGTTTTCATGCGAATGACAACATGCACAGTGCATGGTGTGTCCATTGCTGTATGCTAATTTCATCCAATATGTATTTATTCAATCTGATAGGCTCTGTCCTGGTGAACAAATCCTCCGTAAAAAAGGAAAGGGGTGTATTATTCATGTCTCTGACTTTGTCAATGAGGAGGGTGGACGACTTGTTTTGCATGGTCCCAATATGATCACCAAAGATGCACATCATGTCATCTTCCCAGGAGCAAATGGTGACAGCTGGTGGACACATGAAAATCTTCTTGAGCAGGTCAAAGTGGCAATCCAAATCCATGAAGAGGTCAATGGACCAGATGTCCAGGCTTTATTCATCTTTGATAACTCATCAGCTCATGCCTCATTGCCTCCTGATGCCTTGTGGGCATTCAACATGAATTGTTCTGATGGTGGCAAACAGTGCAAACAACGTGATACAGTCATCCCTCAATCTAACTCTGATCCCACAAAGTGTGGTCTGGTTCAGACAATGACAACATGTTGAGAATATCCGGTATTCTCTTTGCTGATTCCTATTCCTATTACTGGAATTCTAGGCCCTTACATAGCCTCATGGGCTGCTTACACTATTCAGATTACTAGACGATCAGTAAGTACCTGACGTCATAGATAAGAGCTTCTTTTGCCATTTGGCACTACTTATACCCTGATCACATGATCCTTCCATGAAGTTCTATGGACTTCTTCTTATCTACTATACATAGAATAGTCCAACACAGGTACAAACAAGTTCCTGTAGTATATAAACCTCGCCCTTCTGCTTGGGCTAAATAAGCAGTCTTCAACTCTTCTTTTGCATACTCAGTCACTCTCAGCTTAAACAAAGCTATCCTCCCAAACCACCCTTAACTCTTTCACTCCAACCATCCATTACAGTGAGTATCCTTCACTGTACATAATCCTCTCCTGTTTGCACCATTGGGACATTATACTGTCTCAATAGGTTATGAGCCCTGCTCCATCTTAAGGACGTTATTATTTCGCGATATGATGCCTTTCACCGATGAGCAGATGGTTGGTTAGACTCAGCGTTTTATTGGACTGATTTTGTTCACCATTGTGTGACTTACCTTCTTCATTACCCCTGGAGTTGGTACAGATGATGCAGAGGAGATCCTTAGGACCACCCTTTGGGCTTTCCTTCAGAACCAGCTTAATGCCGAGACTCCTGATCCTATTTGGTTCTATACTACAGATCAATTAGGAACTGACTGATGGGACGTTCGCGTCCTCTTTTGCAGATTACCTGCACCGGTCAGTACTTCCTTGGAAGATCCTGTGCCCTCTCCCCAGTCCTCTTCTCACACCTCCGAGCCACCATCCCAGTTCGCTGTGTTGAGCCCTAGCTCCGAACAACAACCTGCTGTAGAGACCACTCCAGCGGTGTATTCTCCCCTTTTCACAGATCATCTGGAGATTCTGATCGACAGCAACGTCCACTTAACAGACGGATGAATAATCAGGAATGACACCGTTAGCCCAGGGGTACCACTTTTTGTACCCTGCCCTCTTTGCCAACAAGGACTTGAGCGCGGAGCATACTGCTACCATACCAACAGCACAGTTCTTAGGCAAGGAAGCCAAAGACTTGCTGACCACTGAGAACATCTGTTTCAAATATCCCCACGGACCTTGCTGCGACTACCCACTCTTTCTCCTTTATATACATCTCATGCAACTACACCCGCTCCTGCTTACAATGCCGTCTCTCCCCAACAATCCATTCACTGCCGAACCTTCCTACAATGGCCTCTGATATCAGAATCGCTACGGCCCCCCAGCGGCTATCATTCTTCTTCCACAAGAACTGGGTCCGAGCAATGCTCCCCAGTTTCACACCGCCACTTTCTACGACCCCTATCTCCCGCAGGACCGAGAAATGAGGGACAAGCACATCCTTCTCAACAATGAAACTGACGAGACATTCTCTCGTCACCCAAACGGGTGCTCATGGATTCCATTGCTCTTAGAGATGGGCACAAAGGGTCCAACTCCGATTCACACCATGAGTCGAATGTGTAAGGATGAACTCATCTGTTCACAGAGGATGTCGAGACCGGTTCAACTGAACCTGGTAGAGACGAAGGTGAGCAATCACCAACAGGTAGATACATTCACCTTTAAAGGTGAAACACTTCAATCTATTTACAAAGCTGCTGGTTGGCCCTTCCAAGAGCCAATCAGATCTCCCTGTCTTGCCATCCTCACCCATAACCAAGGTTTCGAAGTCTTCTCTTCTCATTTCTTTGACTTTGAAAATTCATCTGCACACTTGGAGATAGTAAAATTGATGGTCATAGATATGAAGAAGAACTGCTGGATCTCTTTATGGGACGATCCTCATGCTTGGCTTCCTGGCCATGTTCCCACGAAGCAATCTTTCAATTACTTCACACACTGCCACGCTCGCCGATGCTTCTACAAATCCATTTCTGGAGAAAAATGGTGAGGTATCCGTCTGTTACAGTGGCTAATCAAAAACCACACAGATGACCTCTCTGCTTGCACCATATGAGAAGTCCTTGCTGGACAAGATGGGTGAAGAATGTGCCAACTTGCTGTAGTGGAAGGTGAACAACATAGGAGGCTTCTCTAAAGCCTTGAAAATACTTAGTGCAGTGGTTCCTCCTTCTTTTTCTTTACCTCATGGTTGTAGATATTCCTTAAACCACGATGTTGATGATGGCGGGTACAATTCCTTTTTATCTATTAACTGTCGAGTTCCTAGAAAACTTGTATGTTTTCCCTATATCAGTCATAATTCTCCTGATGTACCAGTATCGATTGGATTCCTATGGGATACTACGGTTCCCAACCCTTATTATTTTGAGGCGATAGAATATGATCCTCAGGATCATGCCAATCAACTGATGCCTTCTTGGTATCGTGAATCTGTTACGATCAAATCCTTAAAAGGGATGGAGAAAAAGGAACATAGCTGATTGAAGTGGGAAACCCTTCAAACTTTCCTCTTTGGGAAGAAATGGCGACAACAGATGGAATGGTACAGGAAACAATCATGGTATGGAAAGAAATATACACCCCCACTAACACCTACTCTGATAGCCTTACCACTATCCTCCGGGATCCCAACACTGAAGATGCCAGGAGCTTTTTCTCCTGCACCTCTAACTTCTGGGATTCATACTCCAGTTTTAATACTGGTTAATCCGGATTTTACTCTGGTGGCTCATTTTATACTGTTGCCTCCATCTCCTAAGACAAGTTCTTTTTCCTTATTTGATTATATTATTAATGAAAGTCTTTCTGATGAGATCTTCGGAACAGATACAACATGTCTCTTCCTATAGACTCAAACCTGAAGGTCGAATCCTCCATTTACCAACGGATTCCTATTCTTTCTAGGACCTGCGAATATGCTCTCTGGGCAACAAAGACCAAGGGTCTTCTTTTGTCCTATTCTTTATGGGACTTAGTATCAGATGCCATTACATGGGAAAACCTGCAAACCCAACCTCCTGCCAATTCCATTGTCGAGAACGATGATCAAAAGAAATTCAAGGTCATCGATTGACGAGCTTGCGGGATGCTTGCCCTCACCCTTGCCAATTCCTTACAAACTAATGTTGATTACGATTGGGACCTCAACATTGATAACAACAGGAACCATATCTTCCCTTCGGTTACCAAACATCTTTGGGACCAACTCTTTATGTTGTTTGGAACTTCTGGACTTCTGGGACAATTTCGTCTTTTTTCCTGGATATCCAGAATGAACATCCGAGAGAAGTCCACCTCGGATGATCTAAACAACATGAGGACCCATTTCGATCAACTCATCAGTGCTGGTCTTAACCTCCCAGATTCATTTAAAGCCATGTTCATCCTCTCCCATCTTCCCAACTCCTACTATCATCTCGCTTCCACTGTGGTACAAACCACACAACTGATCAACTTCACAGTCAAACTTGTCACACAGAAAATCCTTGCCGAAGTGGATCTTCACTCCGCACGCTCCCTTTCCTCTCGCATTGGCTCTACAGTCAAAACTCCAAGGTCTGCTACGATCAAACGTGGTCCACCTGCCAAACAGCAGTGGTCACAACAGTGACAAGCAGGACCATCGTCTTCTAGCAACTCCAGTGCTGGCCCATTGAAGCCATACCAGAAGAAACCTCAGGAAGGTCAGAAAAAGAAATCTACCTTCCAAAAAGTGAAGAAACAGCGACTTCGGCAGAAAGACAAGAAAGGTAAAGGAAAAGCAACTGAAGTTGTAGGAGATACCTTCGCCAATGCCGTCGAAGGACCTTCAATGTTCAACTCCAACCTTCGGTGGGATGGATCCGGCTTTGTGCCGATGGACGGAATTGAAGAGGAGGTAGATTTGTCAGCATTTTACAATGACCACCTTGACATCTCTAACCTCGAACTGGGAGACTACGAGATGGACAACGGCATGAATGTGGATATGTCCCTCTGTCCCTTTTGAACATGCTTCCGCTAACACCCCTTCAGGAGCTGGAGTGTCGTCATCATCAAAGAAGGGAAAGAAAAAGAAAGGAACCACCATATCCCTTGGTGGATTAGCATCAAGTCATGGACACTTGGACGATATAGATCGTCTAGACTCTCTGGTACCTAAGAAATGGGTGACGCCTTTACCAGCTGTTCCACACCTGCTAGTGGAGAGACTCCCTGGATATTCTGTAGGCAATGACATTGTTGATTACTGAGACGAATCCAATAATTTTTACGCTTATATGGTGGGAACTGAACCTTCAGGATCAGACTTTCGATCCAAACATTGGATGATTGACAGCAGTTGTACTAATCACCTTACTCCTTTCAAAGGAGACTTCACTCATCTCGGTGACGAAGAGGTGACCGCCACTGTTGCTAATGGACAAACTGTCTCCATGTATGGACCCAGAAAAGTTATTGTCCAACCCAATGCTATAAAAGGAAAAACTCTCATACTAAAAGGAGTTTGGTATGCATCAAAAGCGCAACACCGGTTACTCTCGGTACCCTCTCTTACCAAAGAAGGTTACCGATGCGAGATTACAAAAAATAAATCGCTGATCTTGAACAACAAGGGAGACTTGGTGATACAGGCCACTGGTTTCGGTCAACTCAGATCATACCCAGCGTTGAGGCCAACTCCCTTGAAGGACTAGATCCTTATCACTTATGGCACCAGCAACTTAGACATACGTCCAAGAATGCACTTTGTTATGCCCATAAACACCTCATGGGCATTCCCTCTTTGGCACCACCTGCAACCAATCCTCCTTGCAAAGGATGCGCTTTAGGAAAGATGTCGGAATCTTCATATTCTGACTCATCCAAACGAGCTAGCTGTCCTCTGATGTTAGTTCACATGGATGTTATGGGACCTTTCCCAACAGAATCTCAATCCTGATCTCTTTATATCCTCACGTTCATTGATGATTTTAGTGGATATGCTCTTCTGGCATTTATGTGCCAGAAAAGTGATGTCACAACCCACTTTCAAAACATGGTTACATGGGTGGAGACCACATCAGGTGTAACTCTAACCTCTGTATGCTCTGATCAAGGGGGGGAATTCATGGCCGAAAGGCTACAATCGTTCTTTGTGAACAAAGGTGTTACACATGAAACGTCTGCTCCCCATACCCCTCAACAGAATGGAAGAGTGGAGCAATTCAATCGCACCATTATGGAGAAAGCCAATGCTATGCGACATCATACTTGTCTACCTCCTACCTTTTGGCAAGATGCTGCTGAAACAGCATTACATATCTATAATTGTCGACCTATGCGCTGCCTTGACTGGAAAACTCCCTCAGAGATATTCATTGGTAAAAAACCTGATGTCTCTTATTTCCAAACCTTTGGTTGTAGAGCCTATGTGCATATCCAACTGGAACAGCGCAACAACAAACTTTCCCCTTGTGCCAAGGAAATGGTCTTTATTGGTTACAAACCAAATATAAAAGCTTACTGCTTTTGGTCGATGACTAGATGAAGAGTCTTCATTATGAAGACTGCCTTATTTGATGAACAGATCTTTCCCTACTGTTCGAGAAAAGAACCAGACAAACTTAGGCCAATCCCTGAAAACCTTGAACCCCATCTCGACCTTACTGAGGAACAAGAGAAACCCAAGAATCCGGAACCTCACGGTCATCTAATCTTGCCTCAACCATTTGGTGGTCCTAACCCCAATCAACTAGAACCCCGAGAGCAACAGGACTCTCATATGACTACTCCTCATCCTCCTTATTCTCCACCGTCTATAAGATCTGACAATGATATATTCAACTCTTACAGAAACTTAGATGGATCAATGAGACAACCAAGTCCGTTATTCTTCGATTCTCCTGAACCAGAATCAAGAGAAACATCTGAACGTCCTCCTTCTTATCAAACCTCATTACCCATGCCTCAACCACAGAAACAAACTGCGACAAATGCTCATTTTTGAACCTCTCTGGATAGACAACATCAACATAAGCGATATGGTACTGAAGAGGATCCACAAACTTCCTATGATCCTGATTTCTGGACTCCTGAGCTTCAGGATGATCGACCAGAAATTTCAGATCAACCTTCAGCTGGACCATCTCAAGGTCCTCGTACCTGGCTTCCCCCTCATCAAGATTCTTATGAATCACTTCCTGAATTTCACTCCCATCCTCATCAATATCATCCAACAACGGAATCTAGAGCGAATCTTCGTCCTCCTATCGAAAGACAATTTAGTGCTCGACCTTCTATGCCGAGGTTTTTATCCGACAACGCATACAGTGCTAAGCCACCTGTGCAAATAGAACAAGAACTAAGAGAACTACCACCAATTCAGGAGGAGCCTAATATGATGTCGGTTCGAGATGAATGAACCATGTCTACTACTCCAGATGTTCGACCAACAAATGAGGAAGAAGATCTTGGACAGATGTATTTGGAATCTTGGACACGTCATCACATGACATTAGCAGCAGTTGTCACTAACATACCTAACCAGTATTGTGACATAGCGAAACTACCTCCCACAGAGCAAAAACTCTAAAGAACTGCATGTCAGGAGGAGTATGATTCCTTAAAGGATCGTAAAGTCTGGGACCTAGTGGATCTACCAAAGGGTTGAAAACCCATTACTGGACGATGGGTGTTCACATGCAAAAGTGATGGTAGATATAAAGCCCGCTTTGTTGTGAAAGGCTTTACACAGGTATTTGGGATTGACTATGAAGACACTTTCTCACCTGTAGCAAGGTTTGGAATGGTGCGACTCATCCTTTCATTAGCCACCCTCCACAATTGGGAATTGGAGGCTTTGAACGTAAAAACTGCGTTCCTATATGGCAATCTGGATGAAGAGATTTATCTTATGCAACCAGAAGGCTTCATTGTCAAAGGCCAGGATACAAAGGTCTGTCAACTGAGAAAGTCCATCTATGGACTAAAACAGGCTACGCTCTCCTGGAATAAAGAGCTGCACAAATCCCTTACAGACATGGGATTTACCCGGACTACCTCAGATCCAGGTACTTATTACAAAATCAGCGGTCAGGATATAATTATAATTCTCACTTACATTGATGATGCTCTTTTTACTGGTAGTAACAAAGACCTCCTTCTACGACACAAGAAGACCTTTATGAAGCATTGGGAATCTCGCGATCTTGGCGAAGCAAAGAAATATCTTGGTATGCGGATTACAAGAGACCATAAGAAACGGACTATTTCTCTTGACCAATCTTCCTACGCAGACAAAGTCGTAAAACACTTTGCTCTTGACAACTGCAAAGGAAAAACCATACCACTTCCTGCTGGTTATAACCCAAGACCTTCCCAAGGCAAAGCTTCACCTTCTTTACGAACTCACTATCAATCTGTTATAGGTTCATTGCTCTATATCATGCTTGGTACTCAACCAGACCTAGCCTATTCCGTCATTAAAATGTCACAATTCTCTGCTAATCCAACGGAGGAACATTTGCAAAAGGCATTGCACATAGTGCAATATCTTTCTACTATGAAAGAACTTTGCATTCAATATTCCTCTGAAGGAACGAGAAATGGCTTTATTGCCTATTGTGATACTGACTGGGCTGGCAACATTGAGACTTCATGCTCAACTACTGGTTATGGCATTTATCTTGCCAATGGTATCATCTCATGGTTATCTAGGTGACAACGAAGAGTTCATCTATCTTCCACTGAAGCCGAATATTGTGGAATGACCGAGGTAGCGAAACAACTACAATGGATCCATAATTTATATGAAGAATTCAGATTCCAACTCGGACCTTTCCCTTTATGCGTCAATAATCAAGGCACAATATTCTTGGCTACTAATCCTGCTTAAGATGGTCGTTCTAAACATGTCCAAAAGAATGATCATTATATTTGGGAATGTGTTTCTGAAAAAGAAATACAACTGTTTTATGTTCCTATGAATGAACAGTATGCCGATATCTTTACGAAGAACTTGGGCAAGGATAAGTTTTTATCTGGAAGATCAGCGTTGAAGCTTATAACACTTCCTTCATCAAAGTAATCTTCTAGTGAGGAGTGTTGAGAATATCCAGTATTCTCTTTGCCGATTCCTATTCCTATTACCGGAATTCTAGGCCCTTACATAGCCTCACGGGCTGCTTACACTATTCAGATTACTAGACGATCAGTAAGCACCTGACGTCATAGATAAGAGCTTCTTTTGCCATTTGGCACTACTTATATCCTGATCACATGATCCTTCCATGAAGTTCTATGGACTTCTTCTTATCTACTATACATAGAATAGTCCAACACAGGTACAAACAAGTTCCTGTAGTATATAAACCTCGCCCCTCTGCTTGGGCTAAATAAGCAGTCTTCAACTCTTCTTTTGCATACTCAGTCACTCTCAGCTTAAACAAAGCTACCCTCCCAAACCACCCTTAACTCTTTTGCTCCAACCATCCATTACAGTGAGTATCCTTCACTGTACATAATCCTCTCCTGTTTGCACCATTGGGACATTATACTGTCTCAATACAACACCCCAAGGCCAGCCAAAAGGTTTGAAGACTGTGCTTGAGGAGCAAGGCTTTGATATTCAAGGGTTACAAACCAAATGCTCACCAGTTTGCCCTTTCAAGAGCACAGGCTGTTGCATGACACAACTGCTGAGTCAGCAAGAGGACTTTCATAACCAGAAATCAATGCTCAAACAGTTAATCAAAGATGCAGGTCATGAATGCATATTCCTACCTAAGTTTCATTGTGAACTCAATCCTATTGAAATGGTGAGTTCAAATATTTGCAACAACTATGATTTACTAGCTGAACCCTTGGACAGTACTGGGGCTGGTGCAAATACTGATATCATGAGATTGGAAAATCAAATTTCGCAGCAGCAAAGGAAGCAGCAATCAACGTGCTTGATTCATGCCCTACTGAGGTGATCCGACGGTTTATTAATTGATTATATCAGTTCTTGAGTGCATATCAACTGGGACTTTCAGGAAAGGCTGCAGATTGGGCTGTACGCAAACAGAAACAACACCAACAAGTGTCTCAACATGCCATGATGGCAATTGAGGCTGTCCTTAACCCATAAATCAGAGTATATATTTTGTTTAAAAGTCCCAAGAATTTGGCCGGCAAAAAATATCGTGGGAATAACTGTGGAAGTGTATTTTCAACCGCCAACAGCCAATCCAAAGCCAATGGCAAGGTCAGTGGGGTCCTGGAAATTCATTTCTGATGGTTACAAATTTGGTGGGCTTTGCTTGTCCCCAACTGTATATCGCTCCTAGCAGGCGCGGGAGGAAAGAATCATACCTCTCCACCCAACTTATCTACAGCTAATATTCATGCAAGCACAGTTTGCGGGCCCTCAATTGGACTGGATCCAGGAGTTCCGACAAGTAGTCAAGTTGAAGAGATTGGCAATCGGACCGTATCACGTTGGTGTGCAACCGTCCGAGTCCCCATGGACGGTGTTGTGAAGAACAAACATCTCCAAATGGTTTGTCACAATCCCAGTCCAAGGACCTCTACTACTACTATGTGGGTACAGTAATCGTTGATATGGACCTGCCTCGTGCATCACCACCAGCCAGTCACGCCCCATGGCAGCTGAGAAATTTGCATTGTAACGCCCTTTACCACAACGCTCACAACCCGCAGATACTCGCTCGCTCCCACCATCCTGACTCTCCCCTCGTAAAGGCTGGCAGAATGTGGGAGGTACGTCTGGAAGTTTCGTCATTTGAGCTTCATGAAGTTGACGACACCTTGAGCAGGATCAGAACTGTATCGAAACCGACGTGATCTTCATTGGCCAAACAGGCGTCGGCAAGAGCTCGCTGGTCAACATGATCATGGACGCCCCTGTTACCAAAACGTCGAATGATACGTCTCCGGCGACCAGGCAGTCTACACCCTATCGAATATCTCTTGACGGTGGCTTGCGGTGCCTGCTCTGGGACACGCGGGGCCTTCCAGTTGACGAAATGCCTGGCGCCCAAAGTTTGTCCAATGCCACGCTGATGGGCAGTATTCTCGGGCAGGTTTTCCAGCCATCGTCAGTAAGCGAGTTAAAAGAGATTCTTCGGGACCGGATTAGACTGGCTACACCGATCATTGTCTGGTGTGTTAATGCCACAAGGATTGACGTTGATACCCCTTGGCAACAATTTCACAAGGTATATGTGGAGTATTGCAACAGAATGGCCATACCTGTGGTTGTGATCACTCACGGGCCTCCAAAGAGGGCTGGGTGGGAGGCCAGATGCAGTGAACAGATCCGACGGTTGGATCTAGGGGTGGATGTTCCTGTCAGAATGGTGAGAAGGTACCGAAGTTCATCTTCGCCGGAATACAGCCAAGATTCCGAGGTTCTCAAAGTTCTTATCTCCGAACTTATGCGAGGAGAATATAACTTGACCTCGTCCCGGCGGGAGGTCGATACGCAGTCGCCCATTTCTGGAGCGTCTTCAATTAACAATGCTACGCCGCCTCAAAAAGTTGTTGCCAGGTAAGTTCTGCGTTCCCTTCCTATCGAATCTGTACCGTGACATGTGATTGTGTCACTCACCCGCCCCCCTGATTAGCGTTCATATGAAATCTACCATGCTTCCCCTTTCAAATGACCTTACCGGTCAGATTACTCGGGATGGCCACGATCCAGTTGCTTCCGGTGCATTCGCGGACATCTACCGAGGAACACTTCAAGGGTATGGAGGGGTGATTAAAGTGGGCCTCCCCTCAACGAAGTAACTAATGTGCGTCTTGCTACAGGTAGCGATCAAAGCCATCAAGACGTACTCAAGCGAAGACTGCAACTTTACCAAGAAACATAAGGTGGGTGTGTTGGTCATTCCTGTGCTTTACTCACTCGAATCATTCTCATTTACCGTAATTCTTGCAGAGGCTCCGTCGAGAGATTAAAGTTTGGCTGAACCTCAGGCATGACAATGTCTTACTCCTCCTTGGAACGACCGCGGGATTTGGTAGATATTCTGCTATGGTATGCCCCTGGGCAGAGAATGGAACCTTGACGTCTTATCTTGAAGAGCATTATGACGGACTGTCTGCAGCCGATATTCTCGGTCTCGTACGTGTTTCTGGAAACCACGTTATTGGAAAATGGAACTGAACCTGACCCTTGTAGCTCAACGACGTTGCCTCCGGTCTACAATATCGTGAGTGATCATGCCCAAAGTCATTGTCGATCCATAGTGACGCCGTTTGCAGTGCATTCGTGCTCTATCGTGCATGGCGACTTGTCAGGGGTACATATCGTCACTCCGATCTACAGCGTCTATTCTGACGACGACGATTTTCCTCCAGTCAAATATTCTCATTTGTGGAAACCAGAGAGCGTGCATCGCCGACTTTGGTCTGTCAATGCTGTTGACCGAGTTGGGAGCCTCGACGTTCGCCACATCGTTCCACGCGCGGGGCACACTACGTTGGACCGCGCCCGAGTTGCTGGACCTCGAAATTCGCGAAGACGGGACGGAAGACGAACCGACACGCGTTGTCCCAACGACGCAGTGTGACGTGTATTCTTTTGGGAGCATCATGTTGCAGGTTCGTGGATCGACCTCTCCGCCCCGGCTTCTAATACTCAGTTATGATGGGATAGATTCTGAGCGGCAAGATTCCCTACCATTATTACATGCGCGAGGGTCAAGTCATGCGTGCGATCTCACAAGGGATGACGCCGAAGCGGCCAGTCGTAGCGTTGGTCACGGAGCGTCGATGGATGTT
>JBBPTW010000409.1:1098-13457 GCA_038094575.1 Phylloporus cf. nigrescens
CCGCCCCCCGCGCCGGGCGCCCCCGGCCCCCCCCCCCCCCCCGCCCCCCCCCCCCCCCCCCCCCCCCCCCCCCCCCCCCCCCCCCCCAAGGGTGAAGTGAAGAGCATAGGACACTAGTCACTGGGTTGAGCTAGTGCCATCTACATAGTATAGAGTGGGGGTGACGTACTTGAGGGCAGTGGTATTGACTGGGTTATAGTAGATAGGGGGTTGTAGGTAGTCTGGTTCTAATGTAATGACTTCAATAAAGGAGTGTTCCAAAAGAAATGACCAGCAGTCTACCTTGGTCATAAAGAAGAAAAAGAAGTTTTTAGTCCAGTGTCTCTCTATTGAAGGAGAAGAACAAGAGAACCAGACTAGGGACTCCAGTCAGGCTCTGGGGATTTATATACTACCTAGGGGTTTGTACATATGTGGTTCTATTTGTACATGTTATATACTATAAGAAGTAAAAAGCAGTGTCCATCAGACAAGTTACTATGAGTTATGATAAAGGCAGTAAAGATAAGAAATATGAAATAGAAGGCTGTCTGTGTGGCAGCACTGGTGAGCATAGCCTTGTGACAGAGATTAATAGATAAGAGGAATGAGGGGTGAGCCTTAAGGGTATAGCCATATGGTGTATCAAATGGAAAAGAAGCATAGTACAGGATGGTAGAACAGCCCTGTGGCAATGGGAGATTTAAAGAAAAGAAGTATAATGGGGATCAATAGATAAGGGTCATGAGTCATGCAAATCATTAGGTCTTATATATCCATCCAGGGATAAGTCATGTGATCATGGCTGTGTCATGGTGATGATGGATGACTCATCTAGAGTCATTGAAAACAGCTAAGTGCGTCTAGCACTATAAAAAGAGTTTGGCAGCCATAACAATTATAGCTCTATGATAGTGAGATATTAAAGAGATGAGGCATAATAGAAATTACATGTGGCTATGTTCATAAGTTATGGTAGATTATAGATTTTATATATCCATTTGGAGATAAGTCATGTTGACCTGCACAAAAATAAAATCATGCTGAATCAGGTCAGATATTTTATCAAACCATGCTTATTCTATTCCATTCATTTTCTATTCTTATTTTCCAACTTTTATTTATCTAGTTGCTTGATACTTCTATTTTCAAGAAAGCTTACCTTATGGACTAGCTACCCTTAATCTTTTAGATATTCTACTCTCCAACTTCTTGAGATATAAATTTATCTTTCCACTACATCTTTACTATCAAGATTAATAACCTTTGGTAAGTTTTTTCTTATATTTTAGAACCTTGTAGATGCACAGCCATCCAACTCCTATAGAGACATCACATGATAAGACCTTCTACCATGTGACTTGCATAGCCCTCTAGGAAGGCACTGAGGCCCAATTTGGGTGATCATAGCCTTATTGCTATAAACCACTCATAACCAGTCTAAGACTAGTGAATGGCAATGCTATTGCTTCCAAACCAAGAAGCATAGCCCTAATGACTCCCTTGCATAGCCTACAATAGTCACAAAAAGTCATTTATAAGGCAGAGCTTGTAATCAGGGAAATCAGTCATGGGGAGTCATATCTAGTTATTTTAACTAGATTGGATTCTAAATGGAGAATCCCAGGGAGTGGAAAAACTATAGCATAGCCCTGTACTATAGTATATAAGACCATAAATACAGCAGGGAACAGAAAGCCCCCAATAGGCCCCATAGAGCCCTTATCTGCAGAACCTCATCTACAAAAAAAAGAGCCACAAGAGCCTAATACTTCAAATAGAGTCCAGCCAATTAAGGATTCAAGAGACATTCTTCTGGATCTTTCCCTTTTCAGATCACTTCTCTTCAAAGACTGCTCAACCTAGAAAATCTTTCCTTCTATTTAATACCTTTTCCTTACCTAGAAGATATCTCCATAGAAATCCAAATTCCTGGCATCTCATCTATCCATTTTCCTCCCAATTAACCTGTTCCATATTCATTTGCCACATAGACTTGTTGTTTAAGCAAAATCCCTTCTCAAGCTTTTCTCAAGCTTACCATCACTCCTCTTGCTATACTCATAGCCCACTACTAGTTAACATAGACTACACCTTACTTCATTATTTGTTACAAGTAATATTAGCTATCTTTATAGCCATCTTCTCTGCTAGTTAAAAGCCAATCAATTATCTTAAATACTCTTATTTAGAGATTGAAGAACAACCAGGCATCCAATTGACCAAGTTTCTCACTCACTCAGAAGAAGATACTCTCTTGAATATCTTTTGTTTGATCTAGAAGACAGAGCTATTCCATCTCTGGCTTATAGTCAGATTGGCCCTGGAGGATTTTACCTATAGTGAAGCCTAGCAGTTCATTGGATATTTCCTAAACAAAGGACAACATGATTAGGGCTGTGTCACAGTAACTGTCTGGAGTTATGAGTGTCATGGCAGTGATGGATAACTCATTTAGAGTCAAGAAAAATGACTAAGTGTATCAAGCACTATGAGAAGTATTTGACAACTATAACACTTACTCTAAATCCTTGACCCAAGAAAGGCTACACTTGTCCTTATTCAGCTCAAGTGTAATAGCAACAGGATGACTTATCTATGTTGAAAAGTCATATATCAGAGCTAATAGAGATTTATGAATTAGAAGATAAACAAATGGACTACAAAAATTAGCTATAAGTATATATATGTATAATATAAATAGCTCACCTCAGTCATTGTGGTACAATAAGATTGAGGTGTCTGTAAGAACAATTTGGACTAAAGTGTTATATATATTATATAGTAAATATATGTTTATATATACTAAGCAACAAAACTGATGCAATATTTGCATTATTAAAGCTATGCTTATAAATCCAGGCATCATTAGAAAGCTATTATCACAAGGATTCCAAAAATATATACATTAATTAGGTAATTCTTACTACATCAGGAAATATTCTGAAATTAAACTGGGATATTTATTGCATCAATTCTAATGCTGATATCAAGGGTATTGTAAACTAGTATGAAGTATATTCTCATTTAGCCTTGATCACCTCTTGGATCCTTCTAGGCATGATTTCAATCAATGCCTGATACTGAGCCACCTCAATCTTGTACCCCTCATTCTTAATCCTCTTCCAAAGCTCCATTACTCCCTTGAATGGCTCAGAATACTCTACAAGCCTTCTTTTAAGGAGAAACTGTAGATATTCTATGGAATTAAGGTCTGAAGACTGAGCAGGCCATATCATGATCTCAAATCCATGCTCCTTAAACCATTTCCTAGCCCTTCTACTGATATGCTTGAGGTTATTATTTTATTAAAAGATAATATTCTTTGAAGATTTTCCAAAATCCATCAAAGTTTGCTAAAGCTTATTCTCCATAATCTGCATATAAAGGTTAGCATCCATCTTACCATCAATCTTGAAAGCCATTCCAACTCCTTCACAAGTCATATAACCCCATATCATTACTGATCTTCCCTCAAATTTGATAGTTTTCTGCATCAACCTATTATTAAAACCCTCTTCTGCCTTTTTTCATGCCCATTTCTTTCTATCTGATCCAATGTGATTAATTTTGGCCTTATCTGACCATATAACATACTTTTAATCATCTATAGAGGAAAGTCCAAATGCTTTCTTCTATTATATCGGAATAGAAGTGGCATTTCTTCTTTACTACAGCCTTTATTCCAGCTTTTCTGAGATATCTTCTCATAGTCTTAAAGAAAATGGAGTAGTTATTGACATCCTGGAGTATTTTGGTAATCTGGATAGTATTCTTAGCCTTTTCAGTTTCAACAAGCCAAATAACATGTTGCATGTCAATGGAAGTAATGATAGATGGTGTTACACTTGACCTGGGTAAGGATAAGCACAGCCTTTGTAAGGGATTCTAGAGTCAAGGGTTCAAGGAAAGTGTTTACTCAATAATAGAACAAAGACCAATAGAGATCCAAAGGTTGGCCAGAGGTTTAAGGTAAGCATTTACTCAAGTGTAGGATGAGGACACAAGAAGAGCCTTTGAAGGCAATTAATGTTATGGTCACCAAACTCTTTTTCTAGTGCTAGACATACTTTACCACTTTTTAACAACTCAAGATAAGTCATCTATCATCACCATGATACCTGTGACTCTGGATAGTCATCATGACACAGCCATGATCACATGCCTCACAATCACAGCCTTTATGATTTCTGTCATGCTTCTCTTTTTTAATCTCCCACTGCCACAGGGCTATTCTACCACCCTATGCTATGCTTCTCTTCCATATAATATGCCACACAGCTATATCCTTATGACCTACCTCTTATTCTTTCTTATCTATTAATCTTCATCACAAGGCTATGCTTATCAGTGCTGCCACATAGCTATTGTTACAGTTGCCAAACTCTCTTCCTAGTGCTTGACACACTTAGTTGCTCACAACAACTCTAGATAGTCACCATGACATGACTTCAATCATGTGACTTATCCCTGGATGGATAAATAAGATCTAACAATCAGCATAACTCACAACCATAGCCTTTATGATCCCCATCATGCTTCTCTTCTTTAATCTCCCACCACCACAGGACTGTCCTACCACCCTGTGCTATACTTCTCTTCCATATGATATGCCACATATCTATGCCCTTATAACTTACCCCTCATTCCTCTTATCTATTAACTCCCACTACAAGGCTATGTATACCAGTGCTGCCACATGAACAGCCTTCTATTTCATATTCCTTATCTTACAGCCTTGTATATGACTTATCTGGTGGACACAGCTATTTACTTCTTATGGTATATAATATGTACAAATAGAACCACACATGTATAAATCCCTAGGTAGTATATAAACCCCCAGAGCCTGACTGGAGTCCCCAGTCTGGTTCTCTTGTTCTTTTCCTTCAACAGAGGAATACTAGACTTAAAACTTTTTTTTCCTTCTTTCCACTTATGATCACAAGTAGGTCTGCCAGTTGTGTCTATTGTCATACTCCTTCATTGAAGTCATTACATTGACACCCTCAAATACCTCTTTCTTGGCAAACCAATCTTCCACCTCCCTAATCTAACTAAACCCTTGGCTATTGCAACTAATACTTCTAAGTTTGCATCTGGAGTCATCCTTCTCCAGACTGACACAAATGGTGACTGGCATCCTTGCTCCATTCTCTCCTAGTTGTTCTCACCTGCTGAATGAAACTACAACATCTATGATAGAGAACTTCTTGCCATCCTACACACCCTTAAAGTCTGGAAATACTACCTTCATGGCTCCTCCTTTTCAGTTCAGGTCTTCATGGACCACAAGAACCTAACCTACTTCCACCAAGCCCAACATCTGAATTACTGCCAAGCCAGGTGGCTCCTTGACCTTGCTGACTTCAACCTCAAAATGGCCCATGTCCCAGGGAAACTTCTTTCTGGCCTAGATGCTCTTTCTCATTGCCCTGACCTCCTATCAAAAATGAGGTCAATAACAAAAGAACTGTTCTACTTCCCCCTTTTCTCTTTGTTCAGGTCATATATAGATGCCACTCTATCCAATCATATCACTTCATCTTCAAAAAAAGACCCTCTTGTCCTCCATATCCTTCAAGGTCTCAATGAAGACATGCCTCTCTCCCTTCACTCTCACCTCAGTGATTGGTAACATACTGATGGCATTCTAATGTACAAGGGTTGTGCCTACATCCCTTCTAACAAAACCCTCCATTACTCCATCCTCCAGCAATGCCATGACCATGAAATGGCCAGCCACCCTAGCTTCCTTAAGACTCACCAACTGGTCTCTGCTGAATTCTGGTAGCCAGGACTCCCCCAATATGTCCAGAAATACATTGAGAGATATACTACTTGTCAACAAAACAAAGTTAATACCCACTCCACCATCCCTCCCTTGACACCCATCACCTCCTCCTGCACCCACCCTTTCCAACAGATCTTATGTGATCTCATCACCAACCTCCCCACTTCCTCAGGCTTTGATTCCCTATTAGTCATGGTAGACCACAGACTTACTAAGGGGATAATTCTTTGCCCTACCAAGAAAACCATCACTGCTGAAGGGATAGCCTTCCTTTTCTTTCACAAAGTCTACCTCTGCTTTGGCCTCTATAACAAAATTATCTTGAATCAAGGCCCACAGTTCACCTCTATTTTTACCAAAGAACTCAAACATCTCCTGAACTATGACCTCTCTCTTTCCACTGCCTACCACCCTCAAACTAATGGCAAAACAGAGTGTGTCAACCAAGAAGTTGAAACCTACCTCCACATCTTCTGTGGAAGCAATCCCAGATCTTGGGCAGAAAAGATCTCCTATACCAAATTCATCCACAATCACCACCCTCACTCTGTTACCCATAAGTCACCTTTCTATCTCATGATAGACTATGAACCACAAGCATAGCCTTTGTAGAAGCTCTTAGGGTTGAGGGTTTAAGGGAAGTGTGCACTTGATGATAGCACAAAGATCAGTAGAGATCCTAAAAGTTGGTCAGAGATTCAAGAGAGTGTCCACTCAAGTGTAGGATGATGACATATAAAGAGGACCCTAAGGTTGATCAAGGATTTGTAGGTTCAAGGGATATCCAGAGGATGTTCAAAGAGTTCAAGAGTACAATGTATTCCAAGGAGATGGAGATACAAAGGAAGAAAGGAGCTCTAGCTTACTGTACAGAATATAAAATGAAGGTTTATATACCTAAGTCAAAGAAGATTATAGAACATGAGAGAACAATGAAGAATCATAAGAGCAGGTTAACTGATGACAAAGCAAGTGGAAGGCTATGGAATATGATGAAACATGATGAGTCATTGGTGAAAAGGAATAGCATCCTATCAGATATATCACAATAGTAATCAAAAAACATAATAAGTGAGGAAAAAGAGTAAGTAATAACACCAGCTCTGCCTTAAAAGACTACAAAAACCTTTGCCCCTTCATCTTCTCTCCCTCACACTCTTCTAACAATCATCACATCACCAAATTCCCCAAGAAATAAAAATGTCTCTTGTCTCTCATCTCTCTGCTATTACTATCTTTTCTGTTTTCTCACCTCCCTCTCTTTCTACTTCTACTTTACCTTCTAAGAACACCACTTTAGTTGCTTCTCCTTCCTCCATCACATCTACTCTCTCTGAATGCTCCATCATCTCAGTCAATATCCCCATTTATGGAGAACATCTTCATTAGGACCCCTTCTCTACCCAGGAATATATTAACCACCTCCATAATAACCTTGTCAGTACCTCCCTTTCCATCCTGATCTGCTCTCACCTAAGCATGGGCTCTCCCTTGTACACCTCCTACCTTGCCTACCTGCAAAATAAGTGCCTTCTCCTCCTTGCCCAAGAGTTGAGACAACAGACTACAACCTTCCCCACATCATATCATATTGAGTCTGTTTATAACATCACTTGAGGACATCTCCACATTACACTCTTCCAACTAGGGATGGAAGAATTCCTTGACAACCTACAGTACTACCAATGAGAAATAAATGATGCCCTTATCCTCCATGTATCTCCCCCTTGTATTTTCACTCCTGAGGCCTTCTCTACTCCCTTTTATATAGCAGAAGATGCTACCTGGCAGCAAACTAAAGCTTACTGGACTGGACAGGGTGGATTCTACTCCATCAATCCCTTTTACCCTTATTACTCCAAATCATGCTTTCATTGCCACTGCCTCAGTCACAGATGGGTGAACTATACCTACTATATGTGCCTATCTGGCCTCAGAACTGCATCCAGACATCTCCAAAACTGCTACCCACTTCATTGTTATCCCTATCTACTTCTTCATCCTCCCACTCTTCCCATTGCTTCTCTTGTTCTGCCCATATCTCTACTGGCAGCTGTTGACCTTCTTGCCCCTCTACTCATCATAGTGCATCCCCTCACCTTCCTTCCTTCCCCTATGAGGACTCCTTTGATGAAACAGAAGAATCCAACATGACCAGCTCTCCTGACCCTTCTTACTCTCAACTTTAGATGATCTTTGTCATAGACTCAACATACTAAGGGGATAGTATTATGACTTACTCTTTTCTCAATAGTCTTTTCCCTTGATTACCATTGTGACTTATCTGATTAAATACTATTTCTCTTTCATTGATGACTCATTATCACTTCATAATATTTTACAATATTCCACTTGCTTCATCATCAATTAACCTGCCCTTATCTTTTACCATTGTTTCTTCACATTCTATATTTACCAATCATTATTCCTCAATGTTCTATGATCTTTCTTGACTCAGGTATATAAATCATTGCCTCTTATCCTGTACATTAAGCTAGAGCTCCTTTCTTCCTTTGTACTTCCATCCTCTGAAATACATTGTACTCTCAAAACTCCTTGAATCCTTGATCAACCTCTGGGTCCTTCTCAAGTTTCTTCATCCTACACTTGAGTGAACACTCCCTTGAACCTCTGTCTGACCATTAGGATTTCTATTGATCCTTATGCTACCATTAAGTGCACACTCACCTCAAACCCTTGACTCTAAAAGCTCCTACAAAGGCTATGCTCATCCTTACCCAGGCCAAGCATAACAATATTAGTAGGAGTTATGATGGAAAAATAATCACTAGTGGACTTGACAAGATCAGGACAAAGTCTAGACTTACCTCTACTGACAGTAGAGTGGTTTAGGCCAGTTGCAACAGAGATCTGGCAAGTATATTAATCCAAATCCAAAAGAGTAATAATTTGGTTGATTTGGTCAATAAATAATGATGAAAGTGAAAAAAGAGTAGTGTTATGGTTTGTTTTTACCTTGTTGAACTTGTTATATATCATATGACCCATTGATTAGAACATATTAATTTGATACTTTATTAAATTAGCAACAAAACTGTTGCAATAAGTACCTGTTATCAATTGTTAAATATTTTGTTACTGAGAAAGAATTACATAAGCAATGTATATATATTTGGAAAGCCCTTTATCATGGCTTTCTAATGATATTTAGATTTGAGAGTCCAGCATCAATGTATCATGAGATATTAACCAATCTTTACAACTATGGCTAACATTGCAATGGTTTTGTTGCTTAGTATAAAGGTTAGCATCCATTTTACCATCAATCTTGCAAGCCATTCCAACTCCTTTCCAAGTCATACAGCCCTATATCATCACTGATCCTTCTTTAAATTTAATAGTTCCCTATATTAATCTATTATTAAGATCCTTTTCTATCTTTTTTCATGCCCATTTCTTGCCATTTGATCTAATGTGATTAATTTTGATCTCATCTGACCATATAACATGCTTCCAGTCATCCACAGTCCAATGCTGGTGACTTAGAGCAAAGTCCAAATGCTCTCTTCTATAACATTGGAATAGAAGTAAATATTTCTTTTTTATCATAGCCTTCATTTCAGCTTTCTTGAGATGTCTTCTTACAGTCTAGGAAGAGATAGAGTGGTTATTGACATCCTTTTGGTAACCTGGATAGCATTCTTAGCCTTTCCGGTTCCAATAATGTCACATATCAATAGAAGTAATAATAAATAGCTGATCACCAGAGAACTTGAGTAGGTCAGAACAATATTTGGAGTATAGTCTGCTAATAGTAGATTGATTAAACCCAGTAGACTGAGCAATTTGATGGGTTGAATGTTCCAATTGCAAAAGAGAAATAACATAAGTAGTTTGCTTATTGAAAAGAGATTTCATGGTGGTAGAAGTAGAAAAAGCAATGGTGCTTGTATGTGTTTACATCATGTTGAATCAATAATTAATCACATGACCATTTATTATGTAATGTCCTAGCTTAATATATAGTTTTGATATTTCAAAATATCAGCAACAAAACTAATACAATAAGTACTCTAGTTTAATTCTGGAATATTGTCTGATATAGTAAGAATTATCTAATCAATATATATATATTTGTGATCCTCTTGATGATAGCTTTTCAATGATACCTGGGTTTATAAGCATAGCTTTAGTAGTTCACTAGATATTCACTTATTAATCAAAGTGATACAAATATTGCATTGGTTTTGTTGCTCAATGTATTCTCTATATCATTGGTCAAATTTTCACAAAGTGGTACATAGATTGCATTAGTATTCAATGATTAGATGTCTATTCTGACCAACTTCTCATATGCTATTATGTGTACTATCATATACTTCTTCATATCAGGAGTGCTCTTCATATATATATCTATAGAGTTAAAAAAAATACAGAAATGAATCAAAGACAACAGACTGGTGAAGTTCATTATACTTTGCAAGATCAGCTAAACTATCCTATCAATCATACCTAACAGCATTTTTATTACTATGTGCATGATCTGGAAGTTACTTGCATATTTATATGATTACAATGATCTCTTACCCTATAGTTTAGCATATATAATCAAATCACTAACTTATGGGAGAATTCTAAAAGATAGAGGTGGGAATAATTAAAGCAAATATAATAAGATCATTAGGGTCATTTCCACTACTAACATGGTTATAGATGGCCTTTCCAAGAAGCAAATTTTTGGTCTGTTAGCACCACTCATAATAGTTTTCTCTTCCAACAAGTTCAAGGATGTATTTAACTTTTCCCATGATCTCAGTCAATATTCTTGATCTGATATGCTGCATTAAAGTCTTAAATAAATGAGCTCATTTAATAGGTGAGCTCAGGGCTTATAACCTGTAGACTACAATAGCATAAGCTCAGTTTTTATAAGAGACAAACTATATTCTATACCTATGACAGTGTAAGCTATACAGGCTAAACACAAGCATATGTAATAATCAACTAGCCACATACCTCAGTTGTCATAAGAGACAAACTGAGGAAAATAAACATGGCTGTGCAAGACTATAAACCCGTACCACATGCAAGACAAATGCCAAATAGAACAAAATAAGTAACAGTATCAAGCTGCAAGATATGATTGGGTCCAACAGCAGGTAAACCACACCTGTGCTATTATTTACATGTTGCTGAGGCAATCTTTTCATTCCATTTCGATAGCCCAAGGTTCTCACATGCTTTCAGTACATATCATCTTTGTGTTTGAGCTGCCACTCCACTTCGCGCCGAGCATACTTTAGCATGTCTTTAGTCGTATACTTGGGTTCCCAGCCCAGTAAGCGTCCCCGGCTCCCCGTGCAGCGGTCGTTTCGACCCCACCACTGGTCTATCTGTAATAGACCAATCATCAGATTATATGACAACACCAAAGAGGAAGGGGAAACACCAACATCAAAGCTTTCGGGATTCGCATATTCCGTCTCGTCAAACGACGTTGGCGTCCCTTCGCCAGGACGGCTTACCCCAAATTCCACAAACGCCTTGCCGACCTGCTCAGAAACCTCCCTGCTTGTGGATTCCCCATTTTCGGCAAAATACATCCCCTCCAGACCGTGGCGCGCACGGCCGTCGAGGATCGCGTTGTACACTATGATGTACAAGTCCCCAACTTTTACGAAATAGAGGAATTAGTAACCGCATTAAGGCCGAGGAGGGGAAGACATACGGTCGTCAACGTGTATATGGGACAATAAATTGCGACCAAGGCCCACCATCCCCGCGCGTCTTCGTGCAAGACACGTACGAACGAGGTACGGTATCTGGGAATGGTATGAGTGTGGGTTTTGGATGCCGAGCTCGACGAGTCGGCCCGAGGCGAACCCGTAGATGCTGGAGGGGAATATGATACTTGTTCGTACGTAGCCTGCATGCATGCATTGAAATTGCGTGAATATTAGCTATTATAGCCGTGACTGACGCCGTGAGAAAGAAGACGTACCTTGTTTGTCAGCTTCTAAAAGGAGGCGGTCAGTGCTGCGACGTAAACCAATCCTTGCAAGATCGGCGATGTCCATATCGTCGCAGATGATGTCGCTCGGATACATGCCTTGGGCGTCATCATCTATCAGGTCTACCAGATGTGAAAGTGCGGTGAAAGAGACATTAATGATGAGAAAAGAAAAACATACCCGTTCCGGACTAGAAAATCACCAACAGTATCAGCCAAGGAATAGAAACAGCCCTACAAAACCACTTACCGTGTGAATGAAAATGGGAGCAGTGCCTGTAAGTTCATGCCTCTTCTTGAACCCTTTTAAAATGGCCTCTTTGGACGGAACGTGATTGTTATTTGCCTAAATGTTCGCATCCATGATGAGCAAGTCTCCAGCGACCAATGGCGGTCCGGAATGACTGACACAAGCAAACACGACGTCACTCTCGGATGCTTGACGCTCAAGCAGCGCTAATGCGTCGAGATCCCCAGTGATAGTCTTGACACCGATACGCGTGAACAAAGACAGTTGGTGGGCCGTGTGAACGAGGGCAGTGATCTCCAATTTGGGAGCCGTAGGATGCTGCAGGAGGCGCCGCAAGACAGTGCCGCCAATGTAACCTGACAATT
>JBBPTW010000410.1:0-14754 GCA_038094575.1 Phylloporus cf. nigrescens
CAGAACCAGACTCTTACAATCTGGTAGGGGAAGATGTTGAAAGATGCATGAAGAACAAAAATCAAGTGGAAACTTGTTATCTGGTGTCATGTCCCCAGCCTTTCTTTTCTTAATCTGTTTCATTTTGATTATTTTCTTTCTCTTACTTAGGATCTGGGTGGACTTGGACAACAGACACAGACATATGACATTCAATACAAATCATGATACAAGTATGCTACAGGAGACGAACATGACAGTGCAATGACCTCTACCTACAGCCCACCTTTGTTGATCCTCTGTTCCCAGGTATAGTGGATGCTTGCCAATTCCACAAGCACATTCCTTATCTTTATTCCTGTGATCGCCAACTGCACCTCAGCCTTCTTGAAATCTGCCTGCCACTGGAGCATCTCTACCTCCAGTCGAGTGATGGCCAGCAGGCCAGCTTTGTATGGCATTGCGTGTCCATACATCTGGACTGTCATGTGTTGGATCAGCTGTTTCTTTTTGGGTGATGCCTTCTTTACAGGCACATTGTTGTCTTCTGGAGTGGGCATTGCACGACATCTTAGTTTCAATGGGTGAACTATCAACTAGTTAGTGCTGCTGGTAACTCATGATCTGGTTCACTTACCAGATGCCTTCCCCTTGCCCTTCACATCCATTGCCTTCTCCTCCTTCTGGTTCACCTGGTTTCATCCCTGTGAGTTCTCACACCTCTCCTTCAGGTGTGAGTACCTTGAGCAGGTGTGGTTGGGCAGCCCTCAGCAAACCTCTTTTGCCTTCACATACTTGGTGCATGGCTCAGCATGTGTGATTGTTCCAACAAATGTGGTCAGTGACATCTTCTTTGCAGGAGGGGCCTCTTTATCATCATTATTATCTTCATCTTCGTTGTCATCATCCTCTATGACTGGGCAAGCTCACTGTTTAACCCAGTTAGTGCTTGATCAGAATTGATACCAGTGACCATGTACCTTGGCACAAACTGGGCCTAATGGCCCAGCCTTGGAGATCTCAGTCATCATCATCACTGCTGTTGGACACCTGACAATGACAACCACTCACTGTGTTTTCCCCTTGCTTGCTTCTGGTGTCCTCTCAATGGCCAGGTCTGTCTGCACCTTCACACGTTCCTTCTCTTATATCAGTACAAAACCAGATCCATCCCAATGAAGGTGGGAGTTGGACATTGAAGGTCCTTCGATGGCATTGGTGAAGGTGTCTCCTACAACTTCAGTTGCTTGGCCTTTACCTTTCTTGTCTTTCTGCCAAAGTTTCTGTTCCTTCACTTTCTGGAAGGCAGTTTTCTTCTTCTGTTCTTCCTGAGGTTTCTTCTGGTATGGCTTTGATGAGGGGCCAGCATCAGAGTTGCTAGAGGATGATGGTCCTGCTTGTCACTGTTGCAACCACTGTTGTTTAGCAGGAGGACCACATTTGATCATAGCAGATCTCAGAGTTTCGACTATAGAGCTGATGCAAGAGGAGAGGGAGTGGGTGGAGTGTAAGTCCACTTCAGCAAGAATTTTTCAGGTAACAAGTTTGACAGTAAAGTCATTAGATTTTGTGGTTTGTACCACAGTGGAGGTGAGAGCATAGTAGAAGTCAAGAAGATGTGAGAGAATGAACATGGCTTTGAATGAATCCAGGAGTTTAGACCAGCATCAATAAGTTGGTCAAAATGGGTCCTTATGTTGTTCAGATCATCTGAGGCAGACTTCTCTTGGATGTTCATTCTGGAGATCCAGGAAAAGAGACAAAATTGTCCTAGGAGTCCAGAGGTTCTGAACAAAGTGAAGAGTCAGTCCCAAAGACATTTGGTGACTAAAGGATAGATTGCATTTTCTGATGCATCTAATATAGTGAGGTCCCAATCATAATTGACATTCGTTTGTAATAAATTGGCAAGGGTAAGGGCAAGCATCCTGCAGGCTTGTTGGTCAATGACTTTGAACTTCTTTTGTTTATCATTTTTAATGATGACATGGGGGTTGGGATGAGGTTGCATCTGCAGACTTTCCCATGAGATGGCGTCCAATACTATGTCCCAAAGAGAATAGGACAAGAGAAGACCCTTGGTCTTTATTGCCCAGAGGACATATTCACAGGTCCCAGAAAGGATTGAAATCTGTTGGTAAATGGAAGATTCAACCTTCAGATTTGAGTCTGTAGGAAGAGATATGATGTATCTGTTCCAAAGACTTTATCAGCAAGACTTTTGTTAATGATATAATTGAAAAAGGAAAAAGAACTCGGCTTAGGAGATGGAGGCAACGGTATATGGCAAGCCACTAGCATAAACACCAGATTAACCAGTACTAAGACCAGAGTATGAATCCCAGAGGATAGAGGCACAGGAGAGAAAGCTCCTGGCATCTGAGGTGTAGACATCCCAGAAGATAGTGATAATGCTATCTGAGTAGATGTTAGTGGGAGAGTATACTTCTTTCCATACCATGGTTGTTTCTTTTGCCATTCTATCTGTCATCACTGTTTCTTTCCAAAAAGGGAAGTTTGGAGTTTGTACCACTCCAATCGGCTTCATTTCTTTTTGTCTTCCTTTGTTTCCAGTCTGAGTATAGCAGATTCTCAATACCATTTAGGCATCAGTTGATTGGCATGATCCTGAGGATTATAATCTATCACCTCAAAATAGTGAGGATTGGAAACAGTTTTGTCCCATAGATAATCAATTGATACTGGTACATCAGGAGAGTTATGACTGATATAAGAAAATGGAATGACTTTCCTAGGAACATGACAAGAAATAGATATAAAGGAATTGTAACCACCATCATTGGCATCACAGTTAAGAGAATATCTACAATCATAAGGTAATGGAAAAGAAGGATGAACTGCCACACTAAGAATTTTTAAGGCTTCAGAGAAGCCACCTATGTTGTTCACCTTCCACTGCAACAAGTTGACACATTCTTGGCCCATCTCGTCCAGCAAGGACTTCTCATATGGTGCCAGTAGAGAGATCATCTGTGTGGTTTTTTATTAGCCACTGTAACAGACAGATATCTTGCTGTTTAGAATCTGGAATGGATTTATAGAAGTGTCAGTAGTAATGGTGGTGGGTGAAGTAATTGAAGGATTGCTTCATGGGAACATGGCTGGGAAGCCAGGCATGTGGATCATCCCATAAAGAGATCCAGCAGTTCCTCTTCATTTCAATCACCGTTGACTTTATTATCTCTAGGTATGTAGGAGAGTTTTTGAAATCAAAGAAATAAGAGGAGAAGATCTTGAAACCTTGATTATGAGTAAGGATGCTTGGACAGGGAGATCTGATTGGTTTCTGAAAGGACCAACCAGCAGCTTCATAGATGGATCAAAGCATTTCACCTTTAAAAGTAAATGAATCTATCTGTTGGTGATTTCTCACCTTCATCTCTACCAAGTTCAATTGAACTGGCCTAGACATCCTACTCAAACAGATGAGTTCATCCTTGCACATCCAACTCATGGTGTGAATTGGAGTTGGACCCTTCGTGCCCATTTCTAAGAGCAATGGAATCCATGAGCACCCATTCAGGTGACAAGAGAATGTCTTGTCAGTTTTGTTGTTGAGAAGGATGTGCTTGTCCCTCATTTCTTGGTCCTGTGGGAGATATTGGTCATAGAAGGTGGTGGTGTGGAACTGGGGAGCATTGCTTGGACCTGGTTCCTGGGAAAGAAGAATGACAGCTGCCAGAGGTTGGTCACAATTCTGGTACCTGAGGCCATCGTAAGAAGGTTCGGCAGTGAAAGGATTGATGGGGAGAGACAGCATTGTAAGAAGGAGCTGGTGTCAGTGATTGAGATATAAAAGAAGATGGTAGAGTGGTGTAGGAGCTAACTGCTCCTTATGCTTGCAGAAGCCATTTCTGGGTCCTTTCAGCATTCCCTATCATCCTTCAAGATATCCCTCTATGCTTCATGTTAATCTGCCTGTGATCTTAGTCTGGTTAGTCCACTGGTTCAATCCAGTTAGTCTGGTATTTAGTCCGGTATTTTCCAGTTTTGAGTCCAGTTTTTCTGCTATTTCTTATTTATCTTCATCTCTTCTACTTATATAAGCTTATGGCATGTTGCTAGAACTAACTTGCCTTCCTTTACACCGCTTCATCTACCAGAATTTAGCCATTTCTTCTAGTTTATATCTCAGCTCATTTGGTTTCCTTGACACAACTTAGACTGTCACATTTATTCTGATTAGATTCTATCTCATTTCATCTTCTTGCTACCATTGACAGTAGCATATGTGCGCTGTCTAGTTTATTTACATCAGTACCTGAGTCATGGGTATGCCCAGACTATAAAGTCTTGTACTTAGAATACTGAATGTCAGCTGAGTTTGATTGGTTTTTGTCCTGCCATTCAATGTACCCTCTGTTTGGCTCTTTTGTATAGTCATTGGGGTGCTCAGTTTACCATCTCTGCTTGATTCCATCCTCATCTCTTACTATCTGCTTCGTATCTGGTACTTTATCCAGTTTTTCCACACTCCGAAATATACTGGACACCCTCTATCCGGTCTTCTTGCACTCTGGACTCTCTTCAATCAAGTTTCTTGCACTTTGAAACCTCTCTATCTCTAACTGGATACTCTGATCCATCTATTCTTTAAGTCTAGAATCAACTGGACTCATCCTCTCGTGCTAAGGTCTGTTATAGCAACCCCTTCTCAATCTTTACCTTTGCTAGGAACCCCTTGGATTGAGTCCTACTCACACCAACACCACAACTACTTATTTTTCTTACAGTGGGTAGTCACAACAAGATCTGTGAAGTTATGGTAACATATTTTCTCAGTGGTCAGCAAGTCTTTGGCTTCCTTGCCTTAGAACTGTGCTGTGTCTGTAATAACAATAAGATCTGTGCTCAATTCCTTGTCAACAGAGGGGATAGGGTATGAAAAGTGGTACACCTGGTTCTATGATGTCATTTTCAATAATTTGTCCATTGGTTAAGTGGACGTTGCCATTGTTTAGAATCATGGGGAAATCTGTAAAGAGGGGAGGATCCTCCACTGGAGTGGTCTTGACAGCAGGTTGTCACTCAGAGCTAGGGCTTGACACAGCGACTTGGGATTGTGGCTTAGAAAAGCAAGAAGAGGACTAGGGGAATGGTGCAGGGTTTTCTGAAGAAGTACTAACTGGTGCAGGTAATCTGTGAAAAAGGATGCAAACATCCCAGTGGTTAGTTCCTAGTCAATCAGTGGTATAAAGCCAAATAGGATCAGAAGTCTCAGTATTTGGCCAGTTTCGAAGGAAAGCCCAGAGGGCAGTCCTAAGAATCTCCTCTGCATCATCTGTACCAACTCCAGGGGTAATAAAGAAGGTAAGTCACACAATGGTGAACAAAATCAGTCCAATGAATCGCTAAGCCCAACCAACCATCTGCTCATTGATGAAAGGCATTGTATTGTGAAATAATAACGTTCTTAAGATGGAGCAGGGCTTATAACCTATTGAGACAGTAGATGTCCCAATGGTGCAAACAGGAGAGGATTATGTCCAGTGAAGGATACTCACTGGAATGGATGGTTGGAGCAAAAGAGTAAAGGGTGATTTGGAAGGGTAGCTTGTTAAAGCTTAGTGACTGAGAGTGTGAAAGAAGAGTCAAAGACTACTTATTTAGCCCAAGCAGAAGGGTGAGGTTTATATACTACAAGTATCTCTTTGCACTTGTATTGGACTATTCTACGTATAGTAGATAAGAAGAAGTCCATGGAACTTCATAGAAGTATGGTAGGATCAGGATATAAAAGAAGCCCAATGGCATAAGAAGCTCTTATCTATGATGTCAGGTGCTTACTGATTGTCTAGTAATCTGAATAGTGTAAGCAGCCCATGTGACAATGTAAGGGCCTAGAATTCCAGTAATAGGAATGGAATTGGCAAAGAGAATACTGGATATTCTCAACAAGGTTGGAGCTAAAGAATAAAGGATGGTTTGGGAGGAAAGCTTGTTAGGCTTGGGATGACTGAGTAGTATGAGAGAAGAGTCAAAGACTGCTTATTTAGCCCAAGCAGGAGGGCAAGGTTTATATACTACAAGTATCTGTTTGTACTTGTGTTGGACTATTCTACATATAGTAGATAAGAAGTCCATGGAACTTCAAAGAAAGATCATGTGATCAGGATATAAAAGGAGCACAATGGCAAAAGAAGCTCTTATCTATAACATCAGGTGCTTACTAATCATCCAGTAATCTGAACAGTGTAAGCAGCCTGTGTGGCAATGTAAGGATCTAGAATTCCAGTAATGGAAAGGAAATTGGCAAAGAGAATATCAGATATTCTCAACATTTGGACTTGAGTAGAAACATATGTACAGAATGGATGTTATGTATGTTGAGATTATGTGATGTTGGAAATATGTCTCCAAAACTGAGAATAGTTATCTTCTTGCCTTCACACACCACAAAATGAAGATCATCTGATATAGCCATAGACCAAACCTCATGAGTAAGTTGAACATCAGCAATTTCATCAGCAATTTGTCCATGTCCTTATCTGGACTTTTCCAGAACTTTTTCAGCTTAGAATGTGGTCTAAGGAAAACCAAGTCCAGATGCAAGCAAGTGGCACAATGCCACTCAATTTCTTAAATCATACTTATATGACACTTTTACCATACTTATCACACTTAGGATAGTCATCTCAATGGGAAAAAGTATGTATTCAGAAGCACTATGCTGTCTAATGGAAAAAAAAGAATAGGTACAGAAAAAGCAATCAAACCCACTGAAATGGTAAAAAAGCAGAATGGAGCTAAAAATGATGGAATGTCAGATAGCAGACCAATTAGATAACAAGATCTAGAGGATCGTTGGTCAGCTTTGTGTGGGCAGAATATTTGAAATGAGTACCAAAGCAACATGTGTGGATCAATAGTATCAGCATCAGGGAGGCTAAAATTGGCAGGAACATATTCAAGCAATCCATATGCAAATTCAATGGTGTCATCTATATTTTCAGGGCCCTTCCTGATGAGTGCAGTGGGAATACAACTGTGTTTTACTGCTCTAGTTACTCCATCAACACAATAGAAGGGGTGCAGTTGAATGCAGTGGGAGGCAAGGTTGAGCAAGCGTGGTACTTAGGCATAGTTGGACATGCTAGAAGGCAAGGTCAAGCAGCCATGCTCGTTGGAGCATGGTAGGATATAAGCAGGCATGTTTGAGTGCTGTTGGATATGGTGGAGGGTGAGATTGGGTAGCTGTGTGTTGAGAATATCTGGTATTCTCTTTGCTGATTCTCTTTCTTATTACTGGAATTCTAGGTCCTTACATTGCCTCATGGACTGCTTACACTATTTAGATTACTAGACAATCAGTTAGCACCTAATGTTATAAATAAGAGCTTCTTATGCCATTGGGCTCCTTTTATATCCTGATCACATGATCCTTCTTTGAAGTTTCATGGACTTCTTCTTATCTACTATACATAGAATAGTCCAACACAGGTACAAACAAGTCCCTGTAATATATAAACCTCACCCTTCTGCTTGGGCTAAATAAGCAGTCTTTGACTCTTCTTTTGTGACACTCAGTCACTATCAGCTTTAACAAGCTACCCTCCCAAATCACCCTTACATCTTTCACTCCAACCATCCATTTCAGTGAGCATCCTTCACTGAACATAATCCTCTCCTGTTTGTGCCATTGGAACATCTACTGTCTCAATAGGTTATGAGCTCTGCTCTGTCTTAAGGATGTCATTACTTTGCAATACAATGCCTTTTACCAATGAGCAGATGGTTGGTTGAACTCAGCATATTATTGAATTGATTTTGTTTGCCATTGTGTGACTTACCTTCTTCATTACTCCTGGAGTTGGTACAGATGATGCAGAGACTGTCCTATGGGCTTTCCTTTGAAACTGGCTTAATGCCGAGACTCCTGATCCTATTCAATTTTATACTATCAATCGACTAGGAACTGACCAATGGGACATTCATGTCCTATTTAGCAGATTACCTGCACTGGTTAGTACTTCTTTAGAAGACCCTGTACCCTCTCCCCAGTCCTCTTCTCACATCTCTGAGCCACAATCCCAGATCACTGCATTGAGCCCTAGCTTTGAGTAACAACCCACTGTTGAGATTACTCCAGCAGAGGATCCTCCCCTTCTTGACAACCTCCCTATGATTCTGGATGACAGCAATGTTTGCCTAACAGATGGATAAATAATCAAGAACAACACTGTTCAACCAGGGGTACCTCTCTTCATACCCTGTCCTTTTTGTTGACAAGGCCTAGAGTGTGAATCTTACTGTTATCACAGAAATAGTACAGTTCTTAGGCAAGGAAGCAAAAGACTTACTGATCACCAAGATCATCCATTCATTATAACACCATAGACCTTGCTGCAACTTTCCACTCTGCCACCTCTTTTTACATCTCGAGAACCTTCACCAGCACCACCTTACAATGCCATCTCTCCCAACCAATTCTTTCACCACCGAATCTTTCTACAATGGCCTCAGATATCAGAATCATAACAGACCTCTGATAGCTGTCATCCTTCTTCCCCAGGAATCAGGTCCAAGCAATACTCCCCAGTTCCACACTGCCACCTTCTATGACCCCTATCTCCCATAGGACCAAAAAATGAAGAACAAGCACATTCTACTAGATGACAAAACTGATGAGACATTCTCTTGTCACCCAAATGGGTGCTCATGGATTCCATCCCTCTTAGAAATGGGTGCAAAGGGCCCAACTCCAATTCATACCATAAGTCAGATGTGTAAGGATGAGCTAATCCATTCAAGGAGGATGTCTAGACCAGTTTAGCTGAACTTGGTAGAGACAAAGGCAATTAATTGCCAACAGATAGATTCATTTGCCTATAAAGGCAAAACACTTCAATCTATATATGAAGCTGCTGGTTGGCCCTTCCAAGAGCCAATTGGATCTCCCTGTCCTGACATCCTCATCCATAATCAAGGTTTTGAAGTCTTCTCCTCTCATTTCTTCAATTTCAAAAATTCACCTACCTATTTGAAGATAGTAAAGTCAATGGTGATCGACACAAAGAAGAACTGTCAGATCTCTCTATGGGATGATCCACATGCTTGGCTTCCCAGCCATGTTCCTATGAAGCAATCTTTCAATTATTTTGCTCACCACCACTATCGCTAATGATTCTATAAATCCATTCCAGATTCTAAACGTCAAGGTATTCATCTGTTATAGTGGCTGATAAAGAACCACACAGATGACCTCTCTGCTGGCACCATACAAGATGTCCTTGCTGGATGAGATGGGCCAAGAATGCATTGACTTGCTGCAGTGGAAGGTAAAGAACATAGACAGCTTCTCTAAAGCCTTAGAAATTCTTAGTGCGGCAGTTCATCCTTCTTTTCCTCTTTCTCATGATTATAGATATTTCTTAAACTGCAATGTTGATGACAGCAGGTACAATTTCTTTATCTCAATTTCTTGTTGCATTCCTAGGAAAGTTATTCCTTTTTCTTATATAAGTCATAATTCTCCAGATGTACCAGTATTGATTGGTTATCTATGGGACAAAACCATTCCCAACCCTTACTATTTCAAGGCAATAGATTACAATCTTGATGATTGTACCAATTAACCAATACCTAAATGGTATTGAGAAACTGTTACATCAAGATCAATAACTAAGGAAGAGAAAAAGAAACAAAGCCAATTGGAATGGAAAGAACTTCAAACTTTTCTTTTTGGGAAGAAATGGTGATGACAGATGGAATGGTACAGGAAAAAATCATGGTATAGAAAGAAGTATACTCCCCCACTAATGCCTACCAAGATAGCTTTACTGCCATCTTCTGGGATTCCAACACAACAGATGCCAGGAGCTTTTTCTCCTGTATCTCTATCCTCTGAGATTCACACTCTGGTCTTAGTACTAGTTAACCTGGTTTTTATACCAGTGGCTTATCATATACCATTACTGCCATCTCCTAAAACAAGTTCTTTTTTCTTGTTTGATTATATTATCAACAAAAGTCTTGCTGATGAAGTCTTTGAAACAGATACATCATGTCTCTTTCTACAGACTCAAACCTGAAGGTTGAATCCTCTGTTTACCAACAGATTCCAATTCTTTCTGGAACCCATGAATATGCTCTGTGGGCAACCAAGACCAAGGGTCTTCCCTTGTCCTACTCTTCATGGGACTTAGTATCAGGTGCTGTCACATGGGACAATCTACAAACAATCCCTCATCCCAACCCTTATGTTATCATTGAAAACAATGAACAAAAGAAGTTCAAAGTTATCAATTGACAAGCATGTGGAATGCTTGCCCTCACCCTTGCCGATTCATTACAGACAAATGTTGATTATGACTGGGACCTCTCTGTAGAAGATATGTCAGGGAATGTGATCTTTCCATCGGTTGTCAAATATCTTTGGAACCAACTTTTTACCTTGTTTGGAACTTCTGGACTTTTGGAACAATTTTGTCTTTTCTTCCAGATCTCCAGAATGAACATCTGAGAGAAGTCTGCCTCAGATGATCTGAACAATATGAGGACCCATTTTGACCAACTCATTGGCACTGGTCTTAATCTCCCAGACTCTTTTAAAGCCATGTTCATTCTCTCTCATCTTTCCAACTCCTACTATGCACTCACCTCTACTATGGTACAAACCACAAAACCTATTGACTTTACAGTCAAACTTGTCACACAGAAAATTCTTGCCAAAGTGAACTTACAGTCCACTTGCTCTTTTTCTTCTCGCATTGGCTCTATAGTTGAAACTCTGAGGTCTGCTATCATCAAACATGGTCCTTCTGCTAAACAACAGTGGTCACAACAGCAACAAGCAGGACCATCCTCTAGCAACTCTGGTGCTGGCCCCTCATTGAAGCCATACCAGAAGAAACCTCAGGAAGGACAGAAGAAGAAAACTGCCTTTCAGACAGTGAAGAAACAGCAACTTTGGCAGAAAGACAAGAAAGGTAAAGGCTGAGTGACTGAAGTTGTAGAAGACACCTTCACCAATGCTGTCAAAGAACCTTCAACATCCAACTCCCACCTTTGTTGGAATGGATCTGGCTTTGTGCCAATGGATGAAATTGAAGAAGAGATAGATTTGTTGTCATTTTATAATGACCACCTAGACATGTCTAACCTCAAACCAGAAGACTTTGAGATGGACAATGGCATAAACGTGGATATGTTCCTTCATCCCTTTTGAACATGCTTCTGCTAACTTCCCTTCAATAGCTGAGGCGTTGTCATCAATCAAGAAGGGAAAAGAAAAGAAGAAAGGTACCACCATATCCCTTGGTGGGTTAGCATCAAGCAAAGGACACTTGGATGATATAGATCATCTAGACTCTCTGGTATCTAAGAAATGGGTGACACCAATCATGGTTGTATCACACCTGCCAGTGGAAAGACTCCCTGGATATTCTGTAGGAAACAAAATAGTTGGTTACTGAGATGAATTCAATGACTTTTTTACTTATATTGTGGGAACTGAATCTTCAGGATCAGACTTTTGATCCAAACACTGGATAATTGACAGTGGCTGCACTGACCACCTTACTTCTTTTAAAGGAGACTTTGCCTGTTTAGAAGACAAAGAGGTGACAAACTGTTTCCATGTGTGGACCTGGAAAAGTTATTGTCCAACCCAGTACTATCAAAGGAAAAACTCTCGTACTAAAAGAAGTATGGTACATGCCAAAAGTGCAACACCAGTTACTCTCGGTACCCTCCCTTACTAAAGAAGGCTACCAATGTGAGATTACAAAAAATAAATCACTGATCTTGAACAACAAGGGAGACCTGGTAATACAGGCCACTGCTTTGTCACCAGGTAACAATCTTCATTGGTTTCAGTCAACTCAGATCATATCCAGTGTTGAGACCAACTTCCTTGAAGGACTTGATCCTTATCAATTATGACACCAGCAACTTGGACATATGTCCAAAAACGCACTTTGTCATGCCCATAAACATCTTATGAGTATTCCTTCTCTGGTACCATGTACAACCAAATCTCCTTGTAAAGGATACACCTTAGGAAAAATGTCAAAATCTTCATATTCTGACTTATCCAAATGAGCTAGCTGTCCTCTGATGTTAGTTCACATGGATGTAATGGGACCTTTCCCAACACAATCTCGATTCTGATCTCTTTATATCCTTACCTTTATTAATGATTCTAGTGAATATGCTCTTCTTGCGTTTATGTGACAGAAAAACGATGTCACAACCCACTTTCAAAACATAACTATATGGGTGGAGACTACATCAGGCATAACTCTAACCTTTGTATGCTCTGATCAAGGGGGGGGGGAGGATTTATGGCCAAAAGGCTACAATCATAGGCATTACACATGAAACATCTGCTCCCCATACCTCTCAACAGAACAGAAGAGTGAAGCAATTTAATTACACTATAATGGAGAAAGCCAATGCTATGCAACATCACGCTTGCCTACCTCCTATCTTTTGGCAAGATGCTACTGAAACAGCATTACATATCTACAATTGTCAACCTATGCATCACCTTGACTGGAAAACTCCCTCAGAGATATTTATCAGTAAAAAACCTGATGTCTCTTATTTCTGAACCTTTGGTTGTAGAGCTTATGCACATATTCAACCTGAACAGTGCCAAGATAAACTCTCTTCTTGTGCTGAAGAAATGGTCTTTATTGGTTATGAATCAAACACAAAAGCTTACTGCTTTTGGTCAATGACCAGACAAAGAGTCTTCATCACGAAGACTGCCCTATTTGATGAACAGATCTTCCCTTACTGTTCAAGAAAAGAACCTGATAGACCAAGGCCAATCCCTGAAAACCTTAAACTCCATCTTGATCTTACTAAGGAACAAGAGAAACCTAAGAATCTGGAACCTCATGGTCATCTAATCTTACCTTAGCCATTTGGTGGTTCTAATCTCAATCAACTAGAACTCCAAGAGCAACAGGGCTCTCAAATGACTACTTCTCATCCTCCCTTTTCACCTCCATCAATAAGATCTGACAACAATATGTATATTTAATAGTCGCAGAAACTTAGATGGATCTATTTAACCCCCAAGCCCATTATTCTTTGACTCTCCAGAAATGAAATCAAGAGAAACATCTGAATGTTCACCTTCTTATTGAACCTTGTTACCTACACCTCAACCACAGAAAAGAACTGCAACTGATACACACCTTCAAACCTCTCTAGATAGACGACATCAACATAAACGCTATGGTACTGAAGAAGATCCACAAACATCCTATAATCCTGATTTCTGGACTTTTAAATCCCAGAATGATCAACCAGAAACTTCAGATCAACCTTTAGCAGGACCATCACAAGGTCCTCATACCTGGCTTTCCCCCATACAAGATTCTTATGAATCACTTCCTGAATTCCACTCCTGTCCACACCAATATCATCCAATGACAAAATCTAGAGCAAATCTCCATTCTCCTGTCAAAAGACATTTTAGTACTTGAACTCCTATGCTGTGGTTTTTATTCAACAATGCATATGGTGCTTTGTCACCTGTGCAGGTAGAGCGAGAACTAAGCAGACTACCTTCAATTCAGGAGAAGCCAAACACGATGTCAATTCAAGATGAACAAATCATGTCTACCACTTCAGATATTCAACCAACAAATAAGGAAGAAGATCTTGGACAGATGTATTTGGACTCTTGGATACATCATCATATAACGTTAGCAGCAGTTGTCACTAACATACCTAATCAGTATCATGACATAGCAAAACTACCTTCTATAGAGCAAAAACTCTGGAGAACTGCATGTCAGAAGGAGTACAAATTCTTAAAGGATCGTAAAGTCTGGGACCTAGTGGATCTACCAAAGGGTTGAAAACCTATTACTGGACGATGGGTGTTCACTCACAAAAGTGATTGTAGATATAAAGCCTGCTTTGTAGCGAAAGGCTTTACACAGATATTTTGGATTGACTATGAAGGCACTTTCTCACCTGTAGCAAGGTTTGAAATGGTGTGACTCATTCTATCTTTAGTCACCCTCCATAATTGGAAATTGGAGGCCTTGGACATAAAAACTGTGTTCCTCTATGGCAATCTGGATGAAGAGATTTATCTAACACAACTAGAAGGCTTTATTGTCAAAGGCTAGGATACAAAGGTCTGTCAACTGAGAAAGTCCATCTATGGACTTAAACAGGCTGCACTCTCCTGGAATAAAGAGTTGCATAAATCCCTTACCAATATGGGATTTACCCAGACTACCTTAGATCCAGGAACTTATTATAAAATCATTGGTCAGGATATAATTATTATTCTCACTTACATGAATGATGCTCTTTTTACTGGTAGTAATAAAGACCTTCTTCTACAACACAAGAAGACCTTTATGAAGCAATGGGAATCTTGCAATCTTGATAAAGCTAAGGAATATCTTGGTATGTAGATAACAAGAGACCATAAGAAATGGGTCATCCCTCTTGATCAATCTTCCTATGCAGACAAAGTCATAAAACACTTTGCTCTTGACAACTGCAAAGGAAAAACCATACCTCTTTCTGCTGGTTATAATCCCAGACCTTTACAAGGTAAAGCTTCATCCTCTTTACAAACTTGGTATCAATCCATGATAGATTTGTTACTCTATATTATGCTTGGTACTCAACCAGACCTAGCCTATTCTGTCAGAAAAATGTCACAATTCTCTGCTAATCCAACAGAGGAACACTTGCAAAAGACACTACATATTGTGCAATATCTTTCTACTATGAAAGAACTTTGCATTCAATATTCCTCTAAAGAAATGAGAAATG
>JBBPTW010000411.1:0-14751 GCA_038094575.1 Phylloporus cf. nigrescens
TTGAAATGGCTATATCTCAGCTATTTGTAGGTGAAATCACATGACTCAAGGACCAGTAGGTAGCCAAGAGTGTGTACATGTATTTGTCTCACTATAGCTAAGCATAATTCCCACAGGGTGTTGTGGTACACTGCATGCACTATGTTAACATTAGTTATTGGAACACTTTTGCACCTCACTGTATGTCAAAATCCCTAGGTCTGGACCCATGCAAAATGTTGACTTCTCCTCCATTGCCTTTGCCCAATTCTCTGCCTCTCTTTGTCTTACCTGGCTGGGAAACTCCATTTGCCCCTACCCCACTCTCTGAAGATTCAGCTGATAAGAAGTTGGCAGATGATGTTGGCTATGCCAACTTCTCAGGCTCCCCTATGAGAGAATAATTCTATATTCTTAATGGGAGATTAGGAGACTTCTATCATACAAAGGGAATAAAAATCCTCTTTATCAGCATACCTATTCTTTTTCTTTCTCTGTACTGGACCATTTTTTCACTTTCTTCTATCCATGCCCATTTAAACCTGTCCTTTGTCTAACACACCCCTTGGCACCACTTTTTGAGAGTTCCCATGCTTATTTAGATTAACTTCTTCCTACATTAAAAATATATCTCTAACATACCAGTACTTGACCTAGGTCTATATTCAAGTCTAATAGTGAGTTGTGATACATCTGACATATTGCATGAGAAGATCTGCAGAGCCTAGCATGGACTCATCAACTATATAAAACACTCACATAACAATTCTATTCAATTGATTGATATCCATGCTAGACTCCATTTTCAGGACATTGACTTTTATATTATTGTGACATGCTAGTGGTTGTTCTAAAAGCTGTGCCTCTGTAAAGTGGAGCTGACCAAAGGGAATGGGATTGTACATTGAGTTTCCTGAGCTAGGTATGGGGAATTTATTGTAAGATTAGAGAGTCATGTCTCCAGAGTGAATATGACAATGTACTAATGGGGCAGCCAGACATTTGGAATGTTATTGAGTAAACATTTTGAATAATTTCATTATATTCAGAGGAATCTCTTACTGTTGCAAACCCATCTAGTTGACAAAGGTAATGAGAAGGATACCATTGTACTTGTTCATACCCAAGTCCACAGCAGAGAAATATCTGAATGTATTTGCCTAAGAAGTGAGAACCTTGTCAGAGATAATACTATTTCATACTGGATAGAATGCTGTTACCATAAATAGAGTTGTGTGAATTCAGTGGTGAGCTAAAGATTAATTGACAGAAGCTGTAGCATCTGAGTTTCTATAAAGATTGACTAGAAGAACACAGGTCTTATCTGAAATATATTAGCTATTTCTTGCAAAGATATCTCACAATACCACACACAATGCATACTGTTAAAGCCAATGGGAATGTGATTTCAGATATTCAGCATATAAAGATTAGAGTTGCTAAGCCATGGTATAGTCTTGAAGTAGAAACTATAGTCTCAGTCAATCTCTACTCCAGACTCAAAGGCAACTGTACAGCTCAGCAGCTTGTTGTTAAGTCTGGTCCCTTCAGGCTATTTTGGTCATAGATCTGATAATATTACTATCAGAGTTGTATGAAGTTGGTGAGGACTTTTGGTGCAGGACTTATGTGTTGCACCCTTGTACTCATGATTCTTGTGGTTAGAGGATTGAAGGGATCAGAGTGAGTCAAGAGATTCAAGGACAGAATAGAGCAGAGAAAACTAAGTTGATATTCAAACTGAAGAATATATAGCAAAGTTTATAGAAGTTATATAATACAGAGTTGTATTGTATTTGTAAGCAAGATGGAGCATAGTCATAAAAATGGAAAGACTGAGTAAGATGGAGTTCCAGATACTAGAATTATCAGAGCTGTGTTTCATATCTGTAGTAAGGCAATGGATGAAGGTATCTAAGAAGTAAGACTAGTATAAATGGAGATAAGATAAAATGTAAAGAACAAGGGTGGTGGTACTCCAAAATAGCCTCCTAACAGAGCACCCTCATGTATCAAAGTGAGCAGCGTTGATATTGGCATACCACCATTGGAGGCTCCAACACATTCAACCTCACCAGCATTAATAAAATGGTTTTCCTGGCCACATTCAACTGCATTGTCGTCCAACTAAACCAGAACCAGTACCAGCTAATTCAGTCAGTACATTTCCTTCCTGCCTCCTTTTCCTTTATCCATTCCTGCTCACCAAATAACTTTGTTGTTTCCTCTGCCACTATGTCCACTGGTCCTTCCACACGTATCAGCTCCCCCCTCACATCCACTGGTCCAATCCACACATGCTAAATTGGCATCCACTGGCCTCTGCCATATGCTCACTTGCCCATATTCCCCCCCCACCAGGCATTAGACAAATTCACCCAAATCTCAGACAAATGGAGCAACCCATCTTCATCTGGTGCAGTTGCTGGCCCCTCGCACCAATGCTTGGTCAGTGGACACAAGCACCCAGCCTCCCCCCAAGTGGCATCCCTGCTCTCCCCTCCAAGAAGGCATGGTCCTTTCAGGCACAGACCCCAGCATATCAGCAAATGCTCAGTGAAATTGTCACCTTCATCTTCTCCACCTGTGCCATTTGCCTTGGCAGGCACAGGCATGACATCTTCAAATGTGCAGCCACCCATACCTGGAACAGGAAGCATAAAACCTTCACCCTTTGCAATGGCTTCAACCTCTTCTTCAAAGCTGGAAAGCAGCTATGCTCCAAATGGCAGAAGGTCAATGGCTGCTCAGAGAGTCATTGAGGCCTAAATGCCCTGCATATCTGCTCAGGGTATATATCCAGGCACCATGGCACTCAGAGATGCCCTAGAGCAGAGAACCCTCTACCCTCAGACCCTGTACAAAGCAGTGGCATGGGAAAAAGCTCTGCATAAAGCCAACCTATACCTCTGATTCGTAGATGTTCCATCTGGCTTCTGCAATGGTTTCCTTGTAGATTTCCCCTCCATCTCTACTACTCAAGTTCCCCCTAATAGTATCTCTACTAATACATATATCCATGAGTTCTCAAGAATAGTACACAGTGAACTATGCAAAGGCCGATATCTAGGCCCCTTCTCTGAATCAGAACTAACTAGTCTTATTGGCCCATTCCAGTCCTCCCCCATCTCAATTACTCCCAAACTGGAATGCCTGGGAAAGTTCCGGCTAGTTCAGAACTTCTCATTTCCGAAATTCCCATCCCCTCTATTCTCCAATCCATCCATCAACTCCTTTGTGAATGCCAGAGACTTCCCTGCCATATGGGGCAAGTTCTCCTAAATTTATCTTATGCTTTCCCATCTCCCCCCAGGCTTAGAGGCTGCCACCCAAGATGTCACTAAAGCCTACTGCATAGTTCCCCTCCATCCATCTCAATGGCCAGCTGCAGTTGTGTGCACATCCCTGGATGAATTCACAGTTGATTCTTGCCTGGCATTTGGCACTATGCCAGCCACTGGGACATACAGCTGCATTGCCAATGTGGGTACCAAGATCTTTCGATTGCAGGAAATCAGGTCCCTAGATAAAGGGGTCAATGACCACATTTTTGTGCATGTCCTTACCTTGCTTCTGCCCAGGTACAATCAGCTCCAGGCCAAGTGTGCCCAACAGATCATCAAATCAGGGGGCCAGTGCCAAATGGGCAGTTGAGTCTGGTATGCAGGCACACCACTCCCAAATGACCAACTGGAAGAGTTCAGTGAGGACTACTCATTCCCCATTGTGAACTGGTTAAACCACTCCCCACAAACCCCCCATAACAAGAAATTCTCGTACAACCTGGGCAATATTTCACACATTTCGGATGAGCTGGGCATTCCCTGGGAACAATCAAAAGACCAGCCCTTTGCCTCATCAACAATCTACATTGGTTTCAGGAGGGACCTCAGTGACTGCTGTCCTTTGTTTAGAAAATACCCAGTGAACTGCTAGGCTTCTCTTTAGATATATCCTTCAGGGCCAATATGACTATAAGCTAGGGATGGGACAACTCTATCTCCTAGATCAAGCAGAAGGGTGTTCAAGAGACTATCTCCTCCTGAGTGAGTGAGAAACTTAGTCAATCGGATGCCTTGTTGTTCTTCAATCTCTGAATAAGAGTATTCAAGATGATTGGTTGGCTTTTACTAGCAGAGAGGATGGCTATGCAGCTAGCTAGATTACTTGTATCAAGTAATGAGGTGAGGTGTAGTCTATATAGACTAATAGTGGGCTATGGAAATAGCAAGGTAGGTGGTGGTAAGCTCTAAGGAAGCTTGAGAAGGGATTTTGCCTAGACAACAAGTCTATGGGGCAAATGGATATGGGAAAGGTGGATTGGAAAGGTAGACTCTCTAGGTGAATAGTCTAGGAGAAGGGTGATCTGAAAAGGGGGGAAGAGTTCCAGAAGGATGTTTCTTGGATCCTTAGTTGGCTGGACTCTGATAGGTGTATTGAGCTTTTCTGGCTCTTTGAGGCTGGGGCTCACTTGAACTTTTAAAGGCCAAGTGGGGAGTAATTGGGACTCTCTGTCCCCTGCTGTATTCATGGGCTTATATACTACAGTTCAGGGGGCTATGCTATAGCTTACCATTCCCTTGGGACTCTCCATTTAGAATCCCTCCTAGTTAGATTGACTAGGTCTGATATCTTATGACTAGTTTCCTTAGTGACAGGCTGTACTTCATGAATGACTCTTTGTGACTTTTGCAGGCTATGCAGAGAAGTCATTGGGGCTATGCTTCTTGAATTAGAAACTGTAGCATTGCCACTCACTAGTCCCTGAAAGGGATACAAGTAATGTAGAGCAAAAGGCTATATTTGCCCAAATTGGCCTACAGTGCCTTCCCAGAGGGCTGTGCATGAGTAAGCAAGTCACATGGTAGGAGGTCTTGGTCATGTGATGCCTCTGTAGGAGTTGGGTGGCTGTGCATTTACAATGTTCTAAAATATAAAGTAAAGTTACCAAAGGCTATTAACCTTGGTAGTTAAAAAGGTAGCAGAAAGATGAACCTGTATCTCAAGGAGCTGGAAGGTGGAATCTTTGAAAGATTAATGGTAGTTAGTTCATAGTATAAGCTTTCTTGAGAGTAGAGGTAGTAACTGGCTAGGTAGAAAAATGTTGTGAACTGAGGATAGGAAGTGAAAGGGGTAGAATAGGCATGGTTGGTGAAATATCTGGCCTGACTCAGCATGATTTCATTTTCATGCAGGTCACTGCTCTGTCACATTAGCCCTGGAAAAGAACACCAAGTACCTCCAGGCCATCAGCAACTGGAATTCCAAGCTGATGCATGTTCTCCAGGAGGTACAAGCCCTCTACAGCAAGCTACTCCACACTTGCACTGTCATCCCACAAGGCCAAGCATACCTCCTTGGCCTGGAGCAAATGATGTGCCTCTGTGGCAGTAAACCCTTCTTATCTCATCATTCACCAAAAATCCTGGCCACAGAGCTAGAATTGTGGTCCACCCAGCTCAAGCAAGGTAACATCACTCACTCCATCACCCCTCCTACCCAGTTCTACAATGCTGCCACTTTTTCAGATGCCAACTCTGGCATGGGTGTTGGCATCATCATTGGCAAGTTCTGGCATGCTTGGCACCTCCACCCAGACTGGTGCTCCATGTGAGGCACAGAGCATGACATCAGCTGGGCCAAGGCAGTGAGCTTTGAACTACTGGTGCGAGCCCTCGACACCATCCCCTCATGCCACAGCCATTTCATTGTCCATGGAGACAACACAGGTGTTGTCAAAGAGTGACACAATGGTCACCACCATAACATGGAAGCCAACCACGTCTTCCATCAAGTCCACAATTTTCTCCTTGAAGCCCATCATGTGCAAGCCATTCATACAAAGTACATCACCAGTGCAAGCAACCCCATGGATCCCCCATCCAGAGGAGTCCTCAGACATGTGTCTTTTCTCCTCCCACACATCAAGCTACCCTCTGCCCTCTGCCCTTTCCTTGTTGACATTGAATCCCCTCCTCCCTTGCCACCTTCCCAGGCCCTGGCTCTCCACCCAATTGTCAAGCTCCATCATCTCATGACATCACAGAGGCTTCAGCCCTGTCCCTTGAAGACAAGCAAGAGCAAGAAAGCCTCATCTTTCTTATACTCCAGCCAGACACCCAAGATTCTCATGGGTGAACACTTCAATTCACCCATTCCCCCTGCAGTACCTCTGTCCAAGTCATTACCTCCTGTGCACTCTGAGCCCCAGTCATACCATCCTTTCCTAGCCCCTGCTCCTTCCCCCTTGCATCCCCACTGCAGGGCCAGAGACCACCTCATCCTCTGGCAGCCAGGACCTCCCCCCCAAGTGGCCCCCATGATGACAGCTCAATTTCTAAGGAGCACTACAACAGGGTAATGAGTGTCATAGCTGCATCCTGGACAAAAAAAATGAAGGAAGGGTATGGTACTAGGCTTCTTGTTTTCCATGTATACTGTGACATTAACAGCATCCTGAGGCCCTTCACATCCCTATTCCCCCACACCTCCTGGCTGTTTTTGTGGCTGCATGTGCAGGATTGTACTCCAGCTTGGCTGTCTCTAATTTCATCACCAGCCTTCACACTTGGCACCTGGTTCACAGGCTAATGTGGTCTTCCAATCATGCTGAACTCTGTTCCCCTGTAGAAGGAGCTGTGTACCTCATACCCAAGTCATCCAAAAAACCCAAGCATACCCCCTTTGAAAGAGCCACCCTCCTCCTTTTCCTCACATACATGAATCTGGACTCTCCCCAGGACATAGCCATCTACACATGCCTAGTGGTTACTTTCTACTCCATATCACACTTGGGAGAATTCACCATTCCCTCCTTAAAAAGATTCAATCTGCTCAGACATATAACCCCAGCCCACATGTCCCAGTCCAAAGACCACAATAATTGGGCAGTCACCATCATCCGCCTCCCACACACTAAGTGCTCCCCAATGGGTGAGGACACACACATTGCTCCCATCCCTCACCTCACCAATCCCGTCACTTGGATCAACAATCATTTCCAGGTCAACTCCCCTGGCCCAAACAACCACCTCTTTGCTTGGTGCCACTCCAAGGGCCTAAGACCCCTCATGAAACCAATGGTGACAACATACATTTGTGAAATTACCAGACAATTCACACTGCCAGACCTCCAAGGCCACAGCCTCTGCATCAGCAGCATGCTTCACTACCTCCTCTGTGGCAAACCTTTCGACATGGTAAAATCCATGGGCTGATGGTCAGGCGAATCCTTCACTCTCTACCTTCACCACCATGCCCTGGTGCTGGCCCCCTACCTTCATGAATGCGAGGACACTGCTGCTCACCTGAATCATGCCATCATCCCCCCAGTGCACTAAAGGTATGCCTCCTCCTTCATAGTGGGTTGAGCTTCACTGCATGCATCACAGGCTCCTTCTTGACAGGTACGCAGCTCACTCCTGGCAGAACAGGTGTTCACTTCAGGCTGAAAAGCCCTTTTAGGCTTTTGCCCACCCACTTTCACATTTGTGTACACTCAGCCCATTGGGCCACTGTCTGTAGATTGCCCAATATCATTTGTTCACCCATTAGTCTTCCCTGTAGCCACAGCACTCAACATCCATGGACAGTTATCTGTGTAAAAGCATCATATAGTAGGTCACATATCACATATGAACCAATCGAATCTCCAGTAGAAGGATCTATGTACATTGCAGGCATCCCAGGCAACACCATATATGCCTACATCACAAAGGGGTCATAAGAAATCAGTGAAATTTGGATGATCACTTTTGGGCATCACCTTGTTGATGACGTGCTGAACTGACCCCTCGGCCCGTTGGCAGTAGGTGTCATTGCCCATGTACAAACTAACCCACGATTTGAATATGGTTCCACTTGCAGGGATCCTGTACTCACCTTAGACGATTCCATTCCAAGGTGAGCTGTCAGCAAAAACACATAACTTCAATGTATCACTCCGAAGTAGTGGAACTACGCACTGTACTGGCCGTAGCAATGCTCCCCTGCAAAATGCATCAATAAGAAAGAATGAAGTCAACAGCGAAACTTACCAGTTCTTCGACCGGTGTGTGATCAGTAAAGTTCACATTACCCCAAGGAATCGCAACGCTCTAATGGTGATATTCATACCAGTTTTTTCAAGAGCTGATCACTGAAAAGTACTTACTCCCTCGAATGCATACATCAATCCTTGCGTGACCTGTTCCGCTTTGTCCCACAAGACCTTGTACTTTTGTCCGGAGAGCTCATAAGCACTCAAGAGTCCTCCAACATGACGGATCGTTGTCTCGAAGAAACTGAGGCAAAAGTTATAACTCTGTTCGCGTGAGATATAACAGCACTTGCCTCAAAGCGCTATTTGTTTGCGAGACGCTGAAGTTCCCCGTTTCAACATGTTTGATAGCATCTGCGAACGTGTCCTTGAGGTTCATGAGCCACTATATGGCGCAGACACGCATGAGCCACCTAAATCTCTGAAACCTGAACGGGATACAAACCAAGGTACCCAAAGCCTCAGAAATGGTCGCGCCCCACCCATTCACTTCATCGAAATATGACTTCGATTGGGGACTTAGATCGTCGTGACCCCAAGCATAATCCCTGTGAATCGAATAAGTACCCTGGAAACTATACTAAAAGTTGGATGCTGACTTGTACGCAGAGTAAGACTCCTGGAAGAATTTCACGACCTCTTGCTGAAGGTCAGCCGCATTGGACGGTAATTTCAAGTCTGCTGGCTGTACTGGCTTGCCGTGAGCAAGCACAATGATAGAGGCCAGAGCGAGCCAACGATGATAGGCAGTCATGCCTGTTAAAAACCAATGGAAAGGATCGGATGGGTTGGCTTCTCTGCACTGGAGGATTATAACGTCATTGCTTACCGGTACCTTCGCCAGCTGACGAGACAAAACATAATCTCGAAGCGACCACGGCGTTACCAGTACTGCTCTTATGGGTTGGAGTAATCACCTTATTCGTCTCAAACGTTGCGTAGCATTCGGGGTTTCAGAAACCAAAGACCAGTATTTCCATCAACTCGACTCGCCTATGGGGATTGGAACAGGTTTGGAACAGGTTGTGCTAGCCGAAGTGGAAACAGCATTGGATTCTCAAGAGGGGGCGACGACGTGGAGAGACTTTTTAGGACCACTTAGACACTTATCAGCCAATGAAAAGGCTTGCTGAGCCCCAAAAGAGCAGTTAACGGCCGTTCATATAAGCTACAGTGCAGATGCAGCTCCTAAGCTGTTTCGCATGTCAAAGGCCCCGCACAGATGAGGTTGCCAGGCCCAGTGGTGTGGTCAGGGTCACTTGAAACGAGCCGATAGTAAAGACCGACAGTAATAAGCCGCTGCTAAATGTGTCCCAGTGGCCGTCATTCGGCTGGGGCTAGTAGACTGTTTCGCGTGTCAGACGTCGCACAGATGAGGTCGCTAGGCCCAGTGGTGTGATTAGGGTCACCTGAAACGAGCCGATAGTAAGTAAAAATGCACCGAGGGGAGTCATATGATATTGTTCGGAACTTGGGCCCGTACCTGTGCCAGTACAGTCAACACGAGACCAGAAATGTCGTTTGCTTGTACATGTGCGTTGACCACATCCCCCAGCTCCAACTCGACCCCTCCCATCGGAGTGACGTCCGCAGACGCCAACTGCCTTGTGTTTGGAATGAAGAGTAGCCTCAACTCCAAGCTATTTGCCTCGGGGGACACCGAGCCTGGGGGTGGAGTGGTGGGATATGTCGACCGCAATTCGTTTTCGGATTCGACATGCGTGGACCTGAGATAGAACAAGGTATATGGTGGATGACGAGGACACAAACCTATTCAGGTGATCGAAGTCAGAGGTTTTCTGAGCTTCTCAGTCGCTCTAGCTGTGCCATTTCGTTCTTTGGTCCCGTTTGTCCAACTGTTCAGTCCTTGCAACTTGTCTAGTATCTAGGGTTGATGTTGCAGATGTGCCTGACAATGATGTAGCCACCAACCTGCTTCGACGCATGGCACCAACGTACTGGTGTAGGTGAGATCTCAACTGTGCGCGAGAATTGAGAATATGCGGGTTGGTGTTGTCGAGGGTTGCCAGTGCTTGAAGCTGTTTCGATGCATTCAAGGTAGACATCTATGTGCACATTCACTAGCACTACAGGTTCAAACGGGTTCCCCATTAGTGAGGGCCGACTTGGGAGTCCAGACCTACCACTGGCAGCTACGCGACAAGCATGTCCGAGTCGTGTCTCTGCACTCACAAGTCTCCTCACCTCTCTGCCACCATCATCCACCCACCACCGTCGGACCCACCTTCCACGTAGCAAGATGGTCGGTCTTCTATCCGGCTCAACTCCTGCCACATTCTAATCAGCACGGGGCTGCCTTTTGATTGTTCCCTCTATCACTCACCATTCCTTGGCTTCCAGGGTCGGTTTAGGTAAATGTAGACGTCCAGTTGGGTAGTGGGTCAGTGCAAAAGATAGATGCGTGGTCAGCGCGCTCTTGAATCCCTGCCATACTACATGTGCCTTATCAACTAGACTTGCGGCCGAACCTCGTCGGCAGGAACCTTGTTAATTTGCAAAAACGAGCTTCACAGCGACTTTTATCGGTCCCCAGTGACACAATTTCGTCCATATTCACAGGGTCATCTCCTGGCTTCAGCGCTTGATCTCATCGACACACCCCGACCCAGCTCGTTGTCCCAAGAAATTGTACGTAACATGTCTTTATCGTAGTACTGCGATCTAGCGCGACAGAAGTGGACCCACCATGCATTGCGACATCACGATTGTGCGTGTGTCCAAGGCCGAGGCAGCCCTCGTCGGACTCGATGAACAGCACCCCGCCCGGGCCCAACTCGATGCTGTGCATGACCCCCGATTAGCTCATGGCCATCGTGGCATCCACTGGACGTTCGACTTACTTGCTTACGTCGAGTTTGCCTCCCGCCTGCATCACCCCATCACTCGCGATTCTATGGAAATCTATGCACCCTCTTTCGATCACGCCCTCAAGGTCCCGGTGTCAAATGCGATCGTGATCAGGTCTTCCTACAGGATCTTTATCATCGAGGGGTTGTATACCATCACTGGCAACAAGCGGCCGCGCAAATGGACGAACAGTGGTGGATTCAGATTGATCTCGCACGGACAAAGACCGTGACATATCTGTTAAAATGTTGTGCGCAGACGGGCGACAGACGGAAATAAACCATTTGTTTGACGTCACGCAAACCATTTAAAGCATCGATGACCCTACATAAGTAATATGGAATCGTAGACACGAGTCGCTCGACATCGTGGTGATTCAAGTTCACAGTGTTCTGATTAGTCCATCCGCCGAGTGCATTGCACTTTCAAGATGTATGATTCCCCTTGCCAAGGCAGAAGAAATGGTAGAGACTCACGAAAATGAAGCGGACGAAATCCATGGCAGCCAGTCCCATGCCTAAACCTAGTTGTGCGAAGCCTGATTCTGGTCATTTCACATATGATAGGTCGAGTCTTGTAGTATGCGGCCATTTTCAACGAGTGCGTCCACCGAATGAATACGGTTCCCGTAGGACACCGACCTTGTCCGAGGACTGCTAGGTACCTCGAGCTGGTCTTCGTGTCTCGATTCCGACATGAATTGGGGTTGGTGTTTTTGTTGATTTACTACCAGGTTCGACTCGTGAGTGAAACATTTCTTCGTCACGGCTCGTCCTTGAGTCAGACACCGCTCTGCGGGAGTCAGCGAATGGACCATTTGGAACTGGGGACGTGGTCGATGCCTGCAGCAAACAATGGCCTCATTTGACCCTGTGTTGACCGCGCTAGCATCAATGGCATGTACACGCACGTACTACTCAAGTCATGAACGGGCCTGCGGCGGACGGACTCCTCCGAGTCTGTGTACGTTCTTTTCAGTGCGTCGTTTGTCACGCCCTCAACTTGTTTCAAGCGACGCGACCATATGCATACCGGCCTCATTTCAACTGGCCCACTCACGGTCGAGGACACTGTTGCTACTGATAGCTCCCCGTAGGATATATAGGACTCTCAGTTCTAGTAACGTAAGTGCGGCCATCACTTTGCCTTCACGTGACCTCTTCCCGAGTTTTCGACATGATCGCCGAGCTTCCCTTGACCAGAAAAGCAGTAATGCCATCGAGATATGCAATCAAAAATTTAATCGGGTGTAGCGCCGATTACACCACGCATCCGTTCATTCTGCTCGATGCTTTCGTGCCGTCTTCGTGACGAGTGTTTCTGACTATACCTTCATCTCATTGTTCGGTACGCCCCTGCCTTCACCTCCCTCCTTGGTGCTCACATAAATAGGGCGTATGTGTCGTCGAGCATCTTCAATCCACTCGACCAAGACTATCTTGCTCACCTTTTGATTGCAGGTCTTCGTTTATGAGCTCTCCCATCGATCACGGTGAGAGTGGTTTCAGACAGACGAGACCGGTAACAGGCTCCGGACTGGACTCGAGTGACAGCGTTGAAACATATTTTGGCGATCGCGTAGCCTCCTTCCGTAGGAGGCCGGTATGTTATAAAATGCTCGATGCAAAGGGTCTACATCCAAAGTTCCCCTTCCTTTCGAATGCGCCTGATCACCCTTTCTCATTTGCTCGCCCTGGTGTCGATCGCCATACTCTCGAATGGCAAGCAAGTGCAGCAGGCGAACTTGCAACTACCACCCAGTGCGGCTACTCACAAACAGGCAGTAGTAGACCTCTTCAAGGAGTCCTACTCCGCGTACAAGTCAGCGTCATTTGAGATGCATCTTTACACGCCTGATTATGCTCGCAGGAAATATGCTTGGGGTCATGACGAACTAAGTCCCGAATCGAAGTCGTATTCAGATGATCTGAATGGGTGGGGTGCGACCATTTCGGAAGCTTTAGGCACTATGGTTTGTACTCCCTGTGGGTTGCTATATCCTGGATGAATCACGCGTGTATGCGCCCAGTGGCTCATGAACTTGAATGATGCGTTTGAACATGCCATCCATCACGTTGCAAAGGTGGACTTTAGTGTGTCGCATACGAATAGCCCTGTCAGGTAAGATGTCGCCTCACCCCTCGCGAACAGAGTTTTGACGTCCTTCGCAGTGTATTTGAAACAACAATCCGTTATGTCGGAGGACTCTTGAGTGCCTACGAGCTCTCTGGGAAAAAGCACAGCATCTTGCTCCAGAAAGCGGAGCAAGTCGCACGGGGATTGGCACATGCATTCGAGGGAGTAAGAGGCCTTTCACCGAACCGGTCTTGAAATAGGTTGACGTGAGCGTTAACTGCAGGGCCACTCGATCCCTTGGAGTCATGTCAACTTTGCGGATCACACGCCCGTCAGGGAATTTGTGAGTTTTGATACTGACATGTCTTTCACATAATGATGATTCTCGCAGGCAAACATCGCTGAAGCCGGTACGGTACGTCATTCGCTACTTAAGTGGTGACATGTCGAAATTATGTATTTTTGCTTACAGCTCACCATGGAGTGGAATCGTTTGAGGTATGCGTAGGATCCCTGTGAATGAGCTTGTGTTGAAACCACGGGCTAGCTTGTACACAGGGAATGACACCTACCGCCAACTGGCTGAGAGGGCAGTTCAGTACATGATCCATAAGGTGATGTTCTAAAATGATTGTCCGAGTGCCGCTGTTTCTTGACGACGCCTTGATGCCGCAGTTACCGAAGGTGTTGCCCGGGATGCCTGCAGTGTTCGTAGATCCTTCGACCGGGGATTCAGGTGGATCGTATGTGGTGCGTAACCTATTATGCGATGCTTTACAAAGATGACCGTTTTGATGTAGACGTGGGGCGGACAGTCCGACTCGTTCTACGAATACCTGATCAAGTACCCTCGTCTCACAAACACCGGTGACAATTCGTATGCAGACGCGTGGTTGGCTGCTGTGGATAGTTCCGTCAAGGTTCTATTAAAAGTAGGTCCCTGAGACTGGCCTGAGGCATCACTTTGATGATTTCTGTCTGCTAGAGATCGACTGTTGGCAGCTGGGCCTATCTTGCCGACTACGATGGCCATAAACCCGTTCATGTCGGCTCTCATTTGGCCTGCTTCTACGGAGGAAATTGGATTCTTGGTGCGCTAAGAAAGTCGACAATCATGATCGATCTCATGCATTGTAGGTGGGAAGCTCACAAACAACGATAACATAGTCGCTATCGGTCTTCAACTTACCGACGCGTGTTGGAACACGTATGCGAGCACTGCGTAAGCTTAGCTGCCGTTCTCGATCACAACTGCAGACTCACTGCTCCGACAGGACCGGGATTGGACCTGAAACGTTTGCCTTCCGATCCAGCCACGGCAACTACAGCGGCGAAGCTAGGCCTAGTGGAGATCAGTGGGAGTTTTACAAACAACACGGATTCTATATCACCCAATCCAAATATATCATGCGCCCCGAGGTCCTGGAATCCAACTTTTATGCATGGCGTGTAACCGGTGACACGAAATATCTCGATCGTGCTGCTAGTGCCATCCAGAGTTTCAAAGAGTACCTTCGGTCGATGGTTGCATATGGTGGTATCAACGACGTCAACAGCAAGTCCTCGAGCAAGGTTGATGATACGGCGAGTTTCTGGTTCGCAGAGACGCTCAAATACTTGTATGTGTTTCTGCGGCGAGGGGTTTCTTGTCCACACGACTCACTCCTCGTTTGACAGGTACTTGACATTTGACGATCCCGGCAGAATTTCGCTCGATGACTGTGCGTGTGTGGCACCGAGTTCTGGTGGTATATACTGACGGTCTGTTTCTGCTGTAGACGTCTTTAACA